>CAOLHI010002722.1:0-234197 GCA_948474755.1 Ctenosaura bakeri | reverse complement strand
AGTGGCCATATGTTCTTGTTGGATGGTGCCTCAAGATCTCATCCTGAGGCAGGTCACCACAGGTTCTGCACAGATCATAGTCCACAATGGTGTGTTGAAGGGGATCCATACTCAGAAATGCAGCATACTGTCCACAACTGCACAGAACCAATGTTAAAAGAAAGCAATGTCAGATTTCAACAAGAGCTGGAAAAAATGGGGAAAAATCTCTATTGGTACAAAAGCAGCACAGACAGTCAGACTCACACAGCTCTCCCTTTTGCCTCTGGCCTAGTGTGTGGGAGGTATAGAGGGTGGATTCAGAGCACAGCAATCCTGGGCCAATAGAACAGTCCCTAAGAGATTTTTTTTTTCATCCTGACAAAATTAGAGCAGCCCTCCAGCTGCTTTAGCCGCAAGTACAGACCAGTTTGGACTGTGTCCAGACTGAAAAGTGAGAGGACTGAAGAAATGGCTTAAAACTATTTGTCTGCATGCCCTTCTTCTTACCTCAGTACTCTCCCCCGCCACACACACACACACACTATCTTTGCTCATTGCCCTTATGAATCACACACACACACATGTCCATTCAGAGAAGTGCAGAGGAATGGCCCTACCATTAGGGAGACTGAGGTAGCTACCTCAGAGCACAAATGACAGAGGGGCTTTCTTGATACTGAATCCATTGTTACTGCCAATCCAGTTGGCTTGTGTGGGAAAACAAACAACAGGAGGAGAAAAGGGAATCTTTTCCTTTGCCTCAGGCAACAAAATATATTGAATAGATGTCAAAAGATGTTGTTGTTGTTAACCCCACTTTTCCCCCAAGAGTGGGACTCAAGGCAGTGTACAAATTAAAATGATTACAATATAGTTACAAACATACAAGGAGTCAACGTTAAAATATTAAAACAATTTTAAAACATAAACTTTGGAAGGATAAAAAACTTGAAAGAATATAGGACCCTCTCAAGTGCCATTTTCTTTAAAATTTTCCATTCTTAAAGCTAGTCAAGAGGAGGAGGAGAGGGGGGAGGGGGAGAAGGAGAAGGAGATGACCATGATGTCTTACTTACTTAGGGAAGGACAGCAGAGAGAAAGCCATTCTAGCCTTCCTAGAGAGAGAAGTCCACAGCCTCACTGGGCAGCCGGTGAGAAGGTCCTCTCTCATGTGCCCACCAACCCTTCCTGTCAAAGCAGTGGGATTTGGCCTCCCATGAGGATCTCTGGGTCCAGACAGCCCCATATGCGCAATACAGTCTGTCACAAAACTGGGACCTACGCCATATGGGGCTTTATAGGTCAAACCAACACTATAAATTATGTCCAGAAACTTGTGCACAGACAGTGGGGCTGTTGGACCAGGGGAGTTGTTGATCCCAGTAACCACCTATTGATGTTTGGGTTATCTCTGAAATTTTGCATTTCCATTCTCATACTAAATTTTTGATCATGCCAGGACCAACGCACTGTTACTGTGGTCCATAGTCCGAGCCCAGGGATTACTAAATATAATTTGATATCAAACGATTGGCCATTCCAAACTGTTCCTCTCCACGTGCTTGTGAGGCCTCTGGATAAGCACGCAAACGGACATGGCCGAATGGCTGAAAAATACACGAAAAATCCCAGGCAGGACAGTAATTCTCTGGCACGCAGCTTCAGGAGACCTCCAGGCAAGTACACTTTGAACCTAAATTAAGTATGTACCAAGCATACAAAAGATTATCTGCCCTGAACAGTCAGCTTGATGAGATTAGCGCTTCTGACTACTCAACTGTCAAGCACTCCCTATTTGCATACTGTCTGCGCTATTGACAACTCTGTCAAAATCCAATCATTCTAAGTGCTGACCTTTCGGAGGCTTTGTCTCCAATTCAAAACCCATTGTTTTCCCTGGGAACGGACTACCCTACAGGCACATTTTCCCCTATAAGAACCCCTGATTTTGAGCGTTTCCTTGGATCGCTCGGATCACTGACTGTTGTCATCCTGCCTTGCTGCCACTCCGTTTGACGAGCCTTCCCCTTAGATTCCACATGCTGAGAATCTCCGTTCCATACTCACCGCATTTCGTCTGGCTACCCAGGCTACAGGATCAGGTGTAGTATTTCCCCTGAAAATCCTTCTTGAAATCCCCTATCGCATTTCCTCCCTTTATTTTCTTTAGTCTGTGCCTAAAAGCCAGTGAGCACGTAAGTGCGCTGTGACTGTCTTTTAAATAAAGGAAACAATTATAACTTAATTCTGCTTGGTTTTTGACTAGGCCTGACCCCGTAAACATTGGGTTCAA
Organism: Ctenosaura bakeri; assembly: GCA_948474755.1. Lineage (NCBI taxonomy): Eukaryota > Metazoa > Chordata > Lepidosauria > Squamata > Iguanidae > Ctenosaura > Ctenosaura bakeri. The sequence goes on along the minus strand of CAOLHI010002722.1, from coordinate 231,922 downwards.
GATCTTGCTAGGTTGCCCTGCCTCTTGCAGTGCTACAGCTTGTGCTCTGGCTAATTCCCATTCCTTGTTATTTGGAGCACATGAGGTGTCCCCCAAGGGACCCCAGAAATCAGGGTAACAACACCTTGGCACTAACATCTTGTATTGCTTAAGTTTTAAGAACTCACATTGATTCAAGTGAGATTGCACTGGGAGCTTCATCTCAACAAGACATACAAGAGCCAGCACTAAAGCCTATTGTTTTGCTAATTCTGCCTAGTAACTCTACAGGCAGATAGTGTCTTTAAGTGATAACGAGTGATATGAGGGAACCCACCTTTTCTTCCAAGTATCATTTAAATCTGATTCAGTAGAAAGCCTTTCCCTGTGTGCCCCCGAGGTGTCGATGTAACAAGTGCAGTGCCTGAGGCTTGTGTAAGACAGAATATTTCCTGATGTCTTAAGAAACAGCCTGAAAGAAAAGGGGGGTGGGGAGAGAGGAAGAGAGATTGTGGTGCTGTGCAGATGTATTTGGCAGTGGTAGGAGGGGAGTTTATTATCTGAATGGCATTGTGACTCAGTGGTTTTCATCTGTATGCTACAGGATGGGAGGAATTCACATAATTAGGAATGGCTTTTAGGCACAGAAAGCTGATCCAGAAGGGGAAATAGCATCAGAGATTATTAAAACAAACAAGGGGGCGGGGGGAGCCCAGCTCAGATTGCAAACTATTTCTATCTCAGATAGAGGATAGCTGAAGATCATAGGAAATTGTACAGGAAATACTTTAAACCCAGTCAAGTTAAGCTACCTGTTCTCAGCAGATTGAGTCCAAGGATGATCAATTAGGAGCAGTGATAGATTCATGTGTCTATAGACTTAACAAACCTGACTGGATCTGAAGAGTAGAAGGTAACAGACAAGCATTTTCCCACCATATATTTCCTCATCATACTGTAACCCATCACTCTTTAGGCTGGCCACTTATGCAGCATTGAAAAAGAGAAAATTGCATCAGGCAAAAAGAGATGGATGAAGAGAGGGCTTTTAAATGATGAGATTTGCATAAAAACTGCATGAGATTATTTGCACAGATGCAGATTTAGGGGTTGGAGCTGATAAAACATAAATGAAAATACTTCTTACCCAACCAGAAAAGACTAAGTACCCTGCATACTGGCTCAGGCTGCTCCCCAGGTACTGTCAGTCAGTTAAATAGTTGCCCATCTCCTTTCTTTTAAAAAGAAAATTAAACTGAACTTGGACTGGAGCAATGGAAACAAAAGCCACTTTCAAATAGAGGACTGCCCCCTCATACCGCCCGCAGTAGTAGACTATTTGAAAAGGAAAATATAATAAATGGTCATCCTGTCATCAGCTGAGAACTACCTCAAGATGTCACTTCTGAAACTGTTGTAGTTGAATTAAAGGAGGATGGAGCAAGGTGCTCATCCGTCCATTGTGCTTGTAATACAGCTCTTACTGAGCTTTGTGTTCTTCTACTGTTTGCAGAAAATCATGTTAAGGAAAGATAAATGGAAACAGTTCTGCCTGCTATTCCTGAAACCTGGTTCCAACTGATCCCTAAACTTGTCTACCACCACAAAGAGAGAACAGAAAAGTTTATTGTCTGGTAGAAACAGTTTGGGAGTGATACTTTTGGACTTTGTTGTTGTTGTTGTTGTTGTTTAATCCCACACTCTCTGTTACTTCTTCTCCATAAATTCGTATTAGGGAATGAAAACAGAGGGCAAAGTAGTTTTATTTACCCAGTCTGGATCTAAAGTCTTGCTATGATAAGTAGCGGCACAGTTTGGAAAATTACTTTTAGGAAGAATAAAAACAATGGCCTTCTGAAGCCACTCATAATGAAGCAGTGGTAGGAAGATGCTCTGTGACCCATGAGATGGCTTCAGCATGTCATTATACTCAACTCTTCTCTGAAGAAACTTTCCAGGTTCCAAAGGGTAGAGACTAATGCTGGCATGAGTGTAAAGTTTATTTATTAAAAATATTATTTAATAATATTATTGTATCCTGCCCTATATCAAAAGATATGGTGGCATTCAGGTAAAATCAAGCATAACAGGTTAAACAATATAAAACAATTAAAATACAGATAGCCTCCACATTTGCGGGTTTCGCTTTTGTGGATTTGATTCACTAATTATTTGTTGTCACCTCTGCTGCCTCCCTACACCATTTTTAATAGGAACTGCAAGCCTTGTGAGACTGAGAAACTGCGAATGAGGCTTGTTAAGTCCCTATTAAAAATAGTGTGGAGCAGCAGTGGAGGTGGCAGTAAGCCCCACCAGCCACCCACTTCTGCCTTGTGAAGGAACCCTGATGTCTCAAGGGAATCCATGGTGGATTAGATATGGTGATCATACATTTTGTGTGTTAAATATGGTTTGGGAGGGCCTAGAGTTATTCACATTTTTTTCACTTTCACAGGGGTCCTATGCCCTTAACCCTAGCAAATGTGGACGGATGACTGTAATTTAAATAGATTAGAAACATATAAATGCAATAAAAAGTTAAAACAAGTCTAAAAGATTAAAACAGTTTTAAAATCCTATGTTTAGCATTTGTAATAAATCAGCCAGGCCCAAAAGCCAGTGCTGTTTTCACTTGGCATCTCAATGAAATTAGTGTTGGCATCAATAACACCTTCAAGGAGAAGACATTCCCCAGCTGCATGCCATGGTTGAGAAGGTCCTCTCTCACATGCTCGCACAATTGACCTTTATGGGCAGGACACAGGGAAGGGCCCTTCCAGCAGACCTGAGTCCCCAAGCAGATGCACATTGGGAGAGGCACTCCTTCACGTATCCAGGTGCAATGGCATGGTGGTGATGAAAGAAGATATGAGTCAAAGGGGGGCAAAATGGAGGTTGATATTTGGCTAGAATGATGAGGGCTAAATATAAACCTATCAGTGAAATTATTAAATGGGGGCAGACAGAAAGAACTGGGGGGGGGATTATCTTCAATTTGAGGATGAAAAACAAAGAAAAGATAACATATAACTTTTCTAAGTCCATAGGAGGCATTGGGAAGCAAATCCAGACTGATATTTTGTGCTGAAGTATTGTCTCTTCCCTTTATTTTCACAAATGATTCTTGTTGTTCCAAAACAAGGCAAACTATAGCTTTGGACAATAGGGAGATAGAAATACTCAAGTTATAAACTGACATAGAATGAAAGATTGTGTTCAGGCACATTTTGCAAACAAATGTCTGTAGAAGTTCACAGCTTCCAGTTATGAATATTAAGACTCTATAGTTCATGGAATAAATTTAGTGACATATTTAGTGTCTACTATAACATGGTTGCCTCAAATATTAGCAAAACAAAATATGTGCCTTCACGTTGCCTATTGACTTATGGCAACCCCATGAATTTTATAGAGGTTTCTTAGGCAATAAACACTCTGAGATGGTTTCTGATTGCCTTTCTCTGAGATTTAGCCTGCAGCAGCTAGTAGTCCCTGGCAGGCTCCATTCCAAGTACTAATCAGGCTTTACCCCGCTTAGCTTCCAAGATCAGACAGGATTTTGCTATCAGTAAAACAAAATACATATGCAAACAGTATGTTTTTTCCCATATATATATAAACAATACCTTGAATATCTGTCATTTCATTGATGCAGGTAATTTCCTTCACTGCATTAGATCATAGTTATTTCATGCATGGTTGCTATGGGCAGCTTTCACCTGGTGGTCATCCATCTAGTGGCAAGACTCCCCATACTTATCAGGGCTCTGGCAACAGATACACAGTCTTCCTCTGGGTCTTTACTGGAAGATATGCCAGCTTGATAAAACCTGCTAGAGTTTATGCTCCACTGGCATAGCCTTCAAAAACCGAGAATCAGTTCCATGCCTAGACAATGGAATAAGACTTGGTGGAGATATGTTGTACAATCATATGAAACCAGTACATTTTCTCTCTCTCTCTCTCTCTCTCTCTCTCTCACACACACACACACACACACACTTCTTAATCTATTTTCTACTACATGTGTATAAGAACATACTGATCTTCAATATTAAGAAGATTTAAGACAGGGTGGGGAAAGTCCTCCATAAGATCTTTTGGTGTCCTTCGAATGCCCTCAAAACATCTTTTTCAAAAAAAAAAAAAGTAATAATTGCCCATCACACAATTGGGCTGTCATTTTTTGCTGTGTTCTTACTACCATCACCACCCCCACACCCTGTTTTAGCCCTAGAAAGCTTTTCCGCTTCAAACTGGAAATGACTTCTGATCAGTTTTGGTTTTGCAAGGAAAAGCCCTATTGAATCTAAAACAGATCATGGGGAGGAAGCATAGAAAAATTACCTCCATCCCCTCCAAGAGGGTGCAATGGACTTTTTTCAGGTTTTTTGTTTGTTTTTGTTATTTTAAAGAAAGGAGTTGGGGCAGTAGAAAGGGAGCAGTCCTTTGAGGCTGAGTAGTGTGAGCCCCCAGACATTTGGAAATATTCTTCCTTAATTTATGCCTATTGATTTCAACTAGATAGGCAAGCATAGTGACCCCAAGCACATGTACAGGTGTGTTATTCTACCAGGCTCATCCTATGTCTTTTCAGTGTAGGGCAATGGCAGTCTCTGGATCCTGTGTCAATGGGGCAGTGATCTCTGGGTTTAGTCCTAATTTTAAAGCATTGTCAACGATGCTGAACCCTATCCACAAAACGGGCTCAGCATATTAGATAGCTTTTTTAAAGTTTAGACTAAAACCCAGAGTGGATTTGTTGTCCTACTCACATGGGAGTTACCAGCAAACACGGGTGCAGAAATAATGTCATAATTTGTTATGTTGCACTGGGACAGCAAGGTGAGGAGCATGCTCAGGTATAAGTACCTAATGGCTGCTGACATACTCTGTTACTTCAAATTAATTTGAACAGACACATCCATGCACATTGCTTGGTTACAGTAGCTAGAAAAAACTTGCACAGCTGAAGCAGACGCTACAGGTGAAAGACCACAACAAAGGTTTTCCAGTCACTTCCAAGACAATACTTTTTGAAAATAATAGCTCAGATGAGATTCATCGAGGGAATTGTTAGCAGGAGATGTAGAAAGCATGTACAAATTAGCTGCAAATCAGTTCCGGGATGTGCTAAATGCAATAAGACTGTCTATTCCCTTGGGCAAATATTTGTGACTAAAATAGAAGCATTCCCTATATAGCACATTCAGCCCAACCCAAGAATCATTTAAACTAAAGTCATTGAATTTAAGCTGATATACTACCACTGGGATAAATTATGCTAAGGGCCATTTGTTCACACATGAAAACTGGATCAGACGCAGATACAAACTCCTTTCTGTGGAAACACAACTGTGAAGCACACCAAACACAGAGGCAACCCAAAGTAATTTTGATGATTGTGGTGGCTACAAAAGGTACCTTCATGCTTGCAGATATAACTATATGTGGCCTGGCACACACTGGCATTTCTATATGCAGTCTTTATGCTTGGGACCAGAGATATTGTATAAGGCAAGACTGATACTCCTTGTTTCTCTATATCAGCCTGAGTCTAGCATATCACTTAAACATTGGCTGAGTCCATCCTCTGCAATAGTGAGTATATACATATTACAAACATGACAGTTTTATAGTTATTGCTTCCTGCATGGAATCATGGGAGCCATACCTTAGTAAGACTGATAAGACCTGAGTTATTATACACATACACCTCACATGTCTACTAATCTCAAGATTTTCATGGTAGAAGGCTAACTGCTAAAACCATAACTGTTTTATATTGCAAGATATAATACCCCAGAAGCTATTTAAATACAAACACTCAAGGTAAAGTAAATTGTGAATCAGGAAAAAAATAATCCAGATTCCTTAAGGAGCAATTCAGTATATGACACAATTAAAAATCCTGATGGGTTTGATGTCGTTCAATCTTAGGTAAGTTGGTCTAAGATTGCAGCCTTCATCCCCTCCCCACAACCCTAACAGTGCTGACTCCAGCAACTTTAAGTGATGATGTTGTTTCCTACTGCCTTCTAATTTTTGAAGATGTAACCCTTTCAGAAATTGGGGTAAATGTGGCATAAATCATGCTACGTTGTGCACATAGGGACAGATGTGCATAGACCCACAGTTCCGTGAATGATATGTATGCTGTTTCCATTTTATGGGTTATAGAGCTCATTATCTATCTATCTATCTATCTATCTATCTATCTATCTATCTATCTATCTATCTATCTGACATATGGGATTATAAGACTTCTGGTAGACCTATTGTACAAAACAGGCAACCATGGTCCGTAGTTGTTGTTGGAGTGCAAATCCCATCATCCTAGCCAACGTAACCTAAGGATTGCTGAGAATGGAAAGATTTTGAAATTTTAGAAAATGCAGATTTTGGGGAAATCGAATGTGAAATACTTCTCCAAGACTATGAGTGTCTAATCTTAAAGTCTGGATTTATATCCCTGTGTATTCAATCATGTTAATGTTGAGTTAGAGTTACTGCCTTTGTTTTTCAGAGAAGCTCTTTACCTTTAACAGCTACATGGCAGATAGGTTCAACAAGGTCCTGTCAATGCTGGCAATAGATGCACCTGTTGAATTTGGCTGGTGCAAATGAGGGAGAATTTTGTTTCACCTTGTTTTTGGAAAATTTTCCAGAATTTCCAAAATTTTTGAAGATTCCTTATTGGCCCTCCATCACATCTGTACAAGATAGGCCATTAATACAATTTAGCATGGATGAAATTCCATGCATCAGATCAAAGTTAAAACAAAACATTTGGGTATCACTAAAGGATCTGGAAAGTTGTGGTTTGACTGTTATCATCAAGATGCTTCTGGGGGAAAAACATTTGAAATCAGATTTAGCCATTAACCATGATAGCGATATGAAAATAACATGCAAAAACACATTCATTCTAAATCTGGTCTAGATGGTTTCTCTACTGAAACTTCCCAGAAGCAACAAAGGAATTGCAGCTCATTCTGGCTCATTGGCAGTACACCTTCATACCCTCTTGCTTTCAGCTCAGGAATTTCTTTGCATCTAGATCTGAGGCCTCTTTGCTTCTAGATTTGAGTCTGACTCTTTTGCAACACTCTCCACATCAGTTTTCTCTCATTTCTCTTTCTTCTTTCTTCTGTCGCCCATCACCAAAAGCTACTTTGCTAGCCAGTTTCACTTAAGTCTGCTCTTACCTATCAGAAGACCAATCAAGATATATTAATTATCTGTTCTTTGAGCAACTTGGTTTCTTTCTGTCTCTGCATCCCTCAAGTTTCAGATTTACAGATTGATCTTTCAAACTTCCTGGCAAGTAGGGCTCTAAGTGCAACCAATAATGCAAAATGATCAACCATTTTTGTTTCCTTCATAAGTAGATACAAGGATAACCATTATGTAAGTACTGCCAATGGTCAGAATAAGATTATGCAGGCTGAAATCTCTAGGAGAGTAGTAAAAAAAATGTGGACTCAAGAATGCACTTTGCCCATTCCCGTGATAAAGAAAGGAGAGAAAACAGAGATAAAATAAATTATCTCCATGCCAGACTTAATTTCCAGTTAACTTTCTAAGCTGAGGTTAAATTCTGAACGAGAATTCTGAGTAGATTTCCATCTTTTTGTAAAGTGGAGCCAAGAGGTCTTCAACTCAAGATTATAAGCAAGGTATTATTTATTGGCTGTAACTCACATAAAAATTTACTTTAAAAGAAACCCCTCTAGGTTATTATAACATTCTGGAAAAGTTCTAGGAAATAGTTGGGCATGAGAACTATTTATTTATTTAAGTATGAATTATTGCTTCTGTGAATTGACCATTCTAATGGGACTATAACCACTCAACTAAAAACTACAGTTATTTGGAAGGAACAGCTTTGATAAAAAGCAACAGCATCCTTTCTTAATTGGCCCTGCTCACTCAGAGATTCTAGGAGCTATAGTTCAACAAATAACGTTTTCCAGCTTTGTTTCTGAACATAGTACTTTGTTTCCCTTCTTAACTATCTTCACCCTGTCTCCCTGTTTGGTTTTCCATTCTTTTAAAATGCACTGGTTTTATCTTTAACACTCTGCCCCAGTGACATTTATTCTGTCCCTTTAAGCAGTCTCTTCTTTCTTTTTCAGATTTATCTCTTTCTGCTCTTCTTGACCTCCTTTTGATTTGAACACTTCACATTTCATGTTCTCTCTTGCCCTCTTCATAATTTGCGTAACCATGAGATAAAACTCTACCTTGTTGTCTATCAGGCTTTTGTCCCTTCAGCTGAAGAAATGGCATGATGAGGGGAAAACACAGATGGTATTTTCCCCCCTCCATTATTCTGTTAAGTATCCATTCTTCTAAGATCTAAAGTAAGAGTGTCATGTCCACTGTTACACAGAATAATAGGATATCTTTGGGTAGTATACCATTGGTACTGAACCGAATATGCAGTGGAAGGAGAAGTGGAGAGGGAAGTGTAGGACATGGTCTTCTACCAGGTAAGACTATTTGTTTTTCTAGCCCAGTAGTGTCTAAATATCTGACCGGGAGAACCTCTCAGAGATCTAACACATAACACTTGCTGTGTTATCCTTTCATACTCCACGTAAAGAAAACTGAAGCTCAGGACCTTCTCTGTGCAAAATGTGTATTTTACCACTAAGATACACTTTCTTCCCAACTTGAAGACAGAGTGACCTGAGTTTAATGAAGGTAGTATACAAATTTCCCCTCTTTCCTTTAGCCTTCATGAGAGCCCCTATAGCCACTAAAGGCAATGAGAAGGCATATATTTTGTGCATGGAGTCAGAAAGTGATTGTGGATTTCATGAAATTTCCTTCATAATTTCATCACTACATGGGCAATTGTGGGTCACCAATCATGACTGTTACAACATTACCAATATACCCAGCTCTCCTATCATCCTCAAAGGTCATGTCTTTGATTACAAGCTGTTGTGGTGACTGAGCATGTGTACGTTGCAATGAGAATGACCAACTTGTAAGAAAAGTGTATGTCAGGCCTAAAGAGGCAGTTTATTCTTTAGGGTAGAGAACAAGAATTAAAAGGGTGGTCCAGGGAATGGTTGAGGGGTACAAAAAAGTCTTAAGAGGTCACAGGCAGTGTTACGACCTCAGTTTTCCCATCGCAATGTAGAACATCTAATTAACCTTGAAGAGTGTAGAGCTAGAGATATCTCTTTTCAAATTTCTGTTGAAATGGGGAGCTCAATGAATGGCTCAGGCCGTCATTGTTTCTAAGCTTCACCTCACAGAGTTTCTTCTTAAACTAAAACAACAGCCTGAAGCCATAATCCAATGCTACCATGGTAAGGCACCACCATGCCACCCTGAACACCTCCAGTCATGTTTCAGAAGCTAAGCAGGGTTAGTTACCTGGTTAGTATTTCAGTGGAAATCAACCAGAGGTCTCAAGGCAGGGTTACAAAAGAGTCCTACCCAACTCCCTTGAAAGCAACTGGCATTCAGAGATCGCACTGCCTCTTACTGAGCTTCCTGCATTAGACACCATGAAAGCACTCAGTGGAGTTCCTCATGAAGAGACAATACTTGCCTTTTCAGAAACAGGACAAAGACATTGACTTATAGCCAGATTCACAAAGAGAAATTCTGCAGATGATGTATTTTCAGGTGTAAGAATAGAGAGAGGGGGAAACCAACCAAAACATGAAAAATTATTTAAGACTGCAGGGCAATACACATTTCCATAGCTTGGAAAGTTACTTTTAAGAGGGATAATTATAATGACATGCTGAAGCCATCTGTAATTGAACAGGTAGGTTGATGCTTTAGGTTCCAGCATATCAGTTTCTTTATTCTTCATAAGAGTAATTTACCAGGCTTTGTACTTATGTGTAAGTAAGCCCTGTTGATCTAAGTGGGACTTACCTCTTAGCAGACATGCATATAATTGCACTGTAAATGCATTCAGTATATAAAAAATAGGATAGAATTGAGACCATGGTGTTCAGAGAGAGAGTTAATCCAGGAGCAGATCATAGTTTCCTAAGATTAGTTTCAGAAGGACCATGACAGAGAGAGAACCAGTAGTTTGGCTCCTTCCCTCTAGAAACTGTGTTCCGGGTTTTGATCAGGCCCCATGCAACAACTATTGTTTAAAAAGATGAAGCTTGATGACACCATTCATGTCTCACCTATTTGCACTGAAGTTTTGATGGCACAGTTTTTTGCATGTCTTTCTGCATGTCAAAGGACTAAAAATTTAATATTCTTTTTAATTAAAAAAATGGACATTCAGATGGAGGCATTCACACTTTCTGTCCCCCACAGACTCTTTGCCTCTTCCTTTTATAATGACTATAGTCCCACCTACACATATTTGTAGACCTGAGTATTCAACAGGGATGAAGCCAATGTCCCAAGTTCTCACTAGCATGTCTCAAAGCAAATATATTTACTTAAATATAAGAAAAGAATATTAAGAAGACACTGAAATTCAAACAGAAATATAAAATTTCTGCTACATGTTTGTATTAGGTCAACAACATAGGCTTGTGAAGAACAACTTTTTCACCGGTGCAGTTGTTTTTAATGTATTTTTGGGTGCTGAATTTGAAAAAATGCAATAAAAATGTCATGCCACACAGTTTTTTCACAAATTCAATGTTTTTATCCATTCAGTATTTGCTCAACTTTGATTAAGTGCAGACACTGATGTTCTAGTGTGATTTTTTTATAATGCTTTTGAATGGATTTTGGTGTTTCATATCAGTGAATTAAAGTGTTTTTAAAGTCTATTAGAAGAAGGCTGGTAGAACATGAAAATGATGGGGGATTATTGCTGGATGCTACATCATGAAAATCAGGAAGCAGGGCAAAAAAGGAAAAGCAACTGATGCAGCTTCACTGGCAAAAGAAAAAAGGAATGGTAAGCTTTTTGAATAAGTTTCAGATGTATATAAACATGTTTTATAGTTTTTTGTAAATAAATATATTCAGAACTGGCTACAAAATAGGTTTCATGTGGTAATTTTTCACTACTAATTTCATTCACTCACATCACAAAATAACATCAAAGCAAGTTATGAAAAACTTTACATTATGGAGGAAATCTGAAGTCATTTTTGGATTTAGAATGCCAAATTCCTATAAAACCAGCATACATTTTTAAAAACGTTTTATGACACTCAATTTTGCAGTCCTGTGAATTATTGCATATTCAAAATTCTACACTTTCATACCAAATTGTATCCTTTTACTGTCTGCAGCCAGCCATGGTTCTTGGACAGCAGTGTTGCTCTTCCAGGGATTCCAGATGGACATGTTTATCTGCTATCTGCAATTTTATTTGCTAGGAGCATAGAGCTTGTAACTGACAATGTTGCAAAGGATCCAGACAGTAAGAAGGTAAAAATTCTATAGCAGAGACAGGAATGCTATGCACATCCTGTTCAACTCCATCTCCTATCTGCACCAAACAGTATGGCCAATGGTGAGGGATGATGGAAGCAGCAATCCAACAACATCCCAAGGGCCACAGATTCCTCATTCCTTTTTAAGGTTGAATTTCTAGACAGGTGACCTGATATAATCCTTATAAAATGCTAAAGAATTAATGTTTTGCATATTTTGATTAATTTGATAATATAGTCAATCAAGTCTCTTGATACCTTTAAGACAAAAATGGTAGGAATAAAAAAAACTTAAAATATAAGTTACAATGGTCAAGTATAACCTAATAATGATTGAGAAATGCTTTTTAAAAAACTGAATTAAGAGGCTTGAATATTTATTTTAAACTCAGAAATCTTCCTAATTTTGTCCAAGTTGATGTTGACTATTGTTTCACTTTTACTTTTGATTGCTAGCACAAAATACGTTTTGCACCAAGCTCCATGAAAAATGGACTAAAATCAACAATGCCCACAAACATCTCCAAAAGCCAAAGTATTCTAATCAGCTTCAAATTTGCCCAGAAATGTCTCAACTTAATTTTCTCAACTTAATTTTAACTATCAGCTTTGATCAAAATACATTCATAAAGGGGTGTTGTAGAGCCAAAAACTGTAGAAGACATTTTGTAGAAGTATTTTGGGGGGATGCATCCAAGGTAATTGACAAATGAAGTCCAAAACTTTATTATGATCTTTACTTTGGTCCTGTATAACAGACAGGTTTGGCAAGTCTTGTGATCAAGCATGTGAGTGTCTACAGCATAATTAACAAACACTTTGAATTATAGATTCTATCAAGTCAATTCAACTTTATAGAAAAATGTGTGTATGTACCTTTGAGTCACCTGTCAATTTTTGGCAGCTCCATGAATTTCATAGAGTTTTCTCAGGTAAGAAATACTCAGAGATGGTCTTGCCAGTTCTTTCCTCTGAAATACACTTTATAGCACCTGATATTGATTGGCAACTTACCATCCAAATACTAAACAGAACTGACCCTGCTTAGCTTTCCAGATCAGACATGATTTGGTGCCTTTATGGTATTTAGGCCTGTGTGGAAGAGCATCATAAAAGATATACAGCTAGGAAGCCAAAACATATGGAACAATACAACAAAATGGTTTAATTGAAACGTCTCAATTAAAGTGCTGTCATATAAATAAAAAGGTAGTACTGTACTGACAGAGTATTTGTGTATGCTGTTTGCATTGTTTAGTTTTTATATTGTTCCAGGTTCATATGGAAACTATATCCATAAATGGGTTGGATCTAAATTTCGTTACATGCGGCTGGGCTTGTGGAAACTGAATTCCCTTCCTTCTTGTCATCCTCCCAGTTCCCTGATGCTGCATGGCAGTAGAGGGAGTGTCTGAGAAGCTACTGAATTGCTAGATAAAATTTGGAAGAGGTCCTTCAAAATCCAGCAGTCTCCATAAATATAACCCAATAAGTCTACAAAATGTATTCCATCATGGCAAAAATCATTAACATGATAGAATCCAGTGAGAAACCCGAAGCAGCATCAACGAAGATACAGCACAAGTAAGGAGACAGACAAAGTCCAGATGTTACAAAATATGCTTATGCAGGAACATTTATGGTGACACTGTAGCCTGTGGTCTATGTTAGTAGTGGCAAACTGTGACTTTCAAAACTGCCTTGGGCATCAAGGGGAATGTTTAGGAAAATAAGAAATGATGTGATGAGTTATGAACATCCAATTGTGTTGGCTGTCATGTATGTATGGGATGATGTGGTAGAAAAATCTTAAGTCCAGCTGCTTCTTCTATGTACCTCACAGCAATACTTTTATTAGGCTAACTCAAAGGCACAAAACACATTACAGAGAAGCTGCTCCATATACTCATGGAACCTTGAGTTCTGCTTTTGTGCCCTTGGTTTATTTGAACGATGTTGCTACTCAGTTGCTTTGTAGTGCTGATCAGATTTCAAGCTTACATTGAAACATATTAATATCATCCATGAACTTGCATTCAGCCTCCCATTCAGTTAAAAAGGGTGCAGTCTTCAAATGAAGGAGGTGTACATGAACTATTACAAGAAGGGTCCAGGTTATTCCTCGTTTTTTGAAAGGCACCAGCAATCTGTTAAAAAAAGAATGCATCATCTGTGGCTCAAGGACAACATACACACACCTCTGATCTGTGCCTCCCTCATTTCTTCTCTCTGTGTGTGTTTACATATATGCCTGTACTACCCCTCCCCACACCATCCCGCACTAAAGTAACATTCGGGACCAAAAAAGATTGTACACCTCTGTGCTAGTCCAGCAATACTCCACTCAGCCATTCTGTCATTTCCTCGATGGTTTCCTTGATGCTTTCTTTTTGATTGGTGCTGTTTTCCTTCAAGTCATTTCTGACAGGGCAACCCCTCATGTTTGTTTGTTTGTTTGTTTGTTTTTTCTGGGACAGAGAGTATGTGATACACCCAAGGTCACTCAGTAGGATGCCATGGCCGAGTGTGGAATTGAACCCTGGTCTCTAGAGTCATAGTCCAATGCTCAAACCACTACACCACTCTGACTCCTACATTCCCCCCAAAATTTACTTCAAGGTATTAGAATATAGGTACTGTTCTAATTACCATTTGTGTTCTGATTTTGACATTGCAAAATTTCATTCAAGACCTGGATCTGTCCTTCCCAGCTCCCTTGGAACTCTCCGTGACCAGGATCTTTCCAGTACAGGAATTCTGTTATTGGTAGAAAGGAAGGAGATATGCCATGCAGGAGGCATGCTGGAAGAGTATCTGTGTCCAAAGGATCTACAGTTCTTCTCATCTTCTGACCCATCCCCAAATCATTTCTGATCTACGCCAGCATGATCCCAACATAATGTTTGATATTCCAGAGGAAGTCTTCAATCTCAAAACACCCCAGGGTGAAGAACAGGATTGCCCTTTGGTTGCTGGTATTCAATAAATATTCTTTGAATAACTGTGCATGTTGGAAATGTAAACATCTATGCATCTGTAGTAGATGTATTCACAGATGCTTTCTTTTCAATTCAAGATACATATAAACAGAATAACTGAGTATCATTTGACTTTAAATCCAAGACCAATGCTATTAAATCTTTTCCACTCTCTTGTTACAAAAATATACCCACTGATTTGCTGGAAAGCGGCACAAATTATTATTTCTAAAACTTGGGAAATTACAAAGTTAATTGCATATAAAGAATGGATTAATAAGCCTGGCAAGTAGCCCAATTAATAAAAAAAAATAGTAAGATAGTAAGAGAGAAGGGAGACAGTGGAAACCAAAAATGCTGAAATAATGGAATCCATTTACTGAATACTGGAAAGCAAATTACAGAATGGAAATTAGTATTTATTCATGATTCATTATTTCCTAATTATTTAATTCATTTTGTGCTTGAAATATTTGTATAAAACTAAGATGTCTTCCTGCTTCATTACTTTTCCATTTTGCTAATTTATAAATGCATATCTATTTATGTGTAAGGTATGGGATATTTCTCACTGTTTATTCACTACTTTTCAACTAATTAATTTTCTTAAATGCTGGTTCCTCAAAGATTTTGTGTAATAGCGTCATATATTAGATATTGCAACAGTGTATATTGTTGTATTAACATATAAATACAGTTAATACATTAAATTACATATTAAAAATGATCTTGTGATGATACCTCTATTGGACCAATCCTAAGATATAAACAACAAGCTAGCTTTTCGAACCAATGGGCTTCTTCATCAGGGAAAGATGATAAAATATCAGGCTAGTACTAAGAGACAATGTGTGTAGTGAACTGAGTGTTGGACTATGACCTGAAGACCAGGATTGGAGTCCCCACTCAGTCATGGAGACCATGGATGTATCACACACACTCAGCCCCAGAAAACCCTGTGATAGGTTCACCTTAAGGCAGAAACAACTTGAAGGCACACAACAACAATAAACCTGTTTTACTGCCTTTGTTTCCAGTCAGTTCATGGCCATGGGAGTGTCCTTTCTTTTTGTCAAACCATACTTCCAATGAAATCTCAAAACACAGTGTACCTGCTATGACCACAACACCATCATTTGCCTCCTCCTGCAGACTATTTTACCATGTTTGCCCAAAAAAAGAAATCAGTGAGCTTCAAAAATTAAATATGATGCATTTTTGCCCCTTTTGGTTTGACCTTAAACACAGCATTTAAGAAAATTAATTAAAGATCACCACAAGAAGGATTTTTTTCTTTGTTTATGGCTTGTACCTGCTTTGAAATATCCCTGTTTCTCCTCAGGTAGAAATTACTGAGCTGGTGACTACATTTGGTTACTTTTCCTTACAAGAATGGTTTCAGCCAAGGAGATAAGGGGCGGGGGGAAGGTCCGCAACAGATTGCCTAGTGTTACTCTTCCTTAATAAGATTTTAGTTCATATAACAAGAGGATTAAGTTTTTCTTCAAAAGATCTCCCCACTCATCTCTCTTCCTCTCAAGTGGCTTTATTTCTAACTAGGGAGAGGGTGGGATTTTTTTTCCGTTTTTGATTAGAGTTTACCAAAGTTTGTAAAATTTGAATGTGCAGGAAAAGAAAAAAGGAAGGAAGGAAGGAAGGAAGGAAGGAAGGAAGGAAGGAAGGAAGGAAGGAAGGAAGGAAGGAAAGAAAAGAAAAGAAAAGAAAAGAAAAGAAAAGAAAAGAAAAGAAAAGAAAAGAAAAGAAAGAAAAAAGAAAAGAAAAGAAAAGGAGGCAGATTTCCAACAAACTTTGGAGAAGTCAGAAAGACCAGGATTTGCAATGTATCCTGCTTATGAGAAATTCTGAACAAGAATAATTTCTCATTTGATCCCCATAATTAATCAAACAATTCAAGTTAGGGTAAGAGTTGTCTGCATAGTACACACCTTTTCCTCCTGTCAGTAAAAGGTTGAGGGAGACAGTTCTATCACTGTGGGAAAACAATGTACATCAAGAATGTTGATCACCCCTCGATTGTCTCCCAGTTCAGAGGCCTTACCTTAGTCCTCCATGAATTACACTAACTATAATGAATGAAAAGAATATGAAGGGTGGGCAAAACCTATTGGACCTTTTAAAAAGTTGCTGGGGAAAGTTTCATCACAAAATGACACTCAAGTGTGACAGTAAGCCAATTTAATGTTTCATAAAGAAACAAACAGTTTTAAGTCTAGATCTGGGGAGGCCACTACAACTCTCATCAGACTTTGCCAGCACAGCCATAAGTGAGTGATTGTAGGATTGATGGAGGTCCACAGATGACCACCTAAAGCAGGAATGGGCAACTACAGAGCAAGGTCTATTTTTTCTTCCTGCACCTGTCTGGCAGGCCACAGCAGTGCATTTCAGCAAGCACAAGGTCACCTGACGCCATTCTGGCTGATTTTCAGCTCCCCATCCCCACTTTTTGTCTGTTTTTGGAGGGCTGGGAGTTAATGGAACAAGCATTTGTCTTTTTTTAGGGGGAGTTGGGAGATTGGGAGTTGTCTGGGGGCACAAAATCACCCCAAAATCAGCCCAATTAAAAAAATTAGCATAAAACTGGGGGTTTTGAAGGATTTCCGGGCTACATTTAGGGGCCAAGGACTTTGCCCACTCCTGATCTAAAGGAAAAGCCTTAAATGTGGGAAACTCTGCATACTAGATAGACTTGAGCAGGCCATTGTCTCTCAACCTAATTCACCACACAGCATTACGGAGGCTGTAAATTGCTGTTGGAGGGAAACAGGAAAATACTGTTTGTTTGTTTGTTTTAATTTGTTAAACAAATTTAAAAAAAGTAAAACTGAGCCCCGTCACTGAGATTATCTCTTGAGAATTTCCTCCAGTACATGTGCTATTCGAGATCAGATGGATGGTGACCAGGTAGAGTTTTCTACCAAGTATCAGCTTTACTCCCTCCTCAGTGAAGCTCACTTAGTACTTCGTTATCTTTCTTTATGAGGCAGAAGACAGTCTATAACCAAACTTGTCTTTCAAGGCTTGGGAATCTCAGAAGAACTTTACCTGAGCTAAGAATGGGAAACTTTAATATCTGTAAGTTAAAACGTGTTTGTTTGTTTTTTAATTGCTGCTTTAAACTCATTGCATTTTATGGTAATGCTGGCTTGTTCTGTTGGATTGTACTGATTTTCTTGGTTTTGACTTCTGCCTTTAAACCATTCTGGGTACTATTTCAGCAGATGAATGGTGTACAGCAAACAAACAAATTCACTGAAAATGAACCCATGGAGATCAGAGTCATATAGACCTTTGTTTCTGTTTCATATTAATAGTCTTACCCATGACGCAGAATGCACATATAGAGACTAAAGAAAGCAACAGCACTGGGGAAAATTGTAATTCTTTCTGGTAAGGCACTATATAGATGCCTTCATTGAGAAATATCCTGTTTTTCCTAATGGAAAAAAAAGAGGGTCTAGTCAAGTGCAAAGCCTGAAAATGGTTACATTCTTGGACCAGAATGCCCAGAATGCCTCAGCTATACTAGGATTCTGGGAGATGCAATCCAAAATGCTGTGATCAAAGGCATTGCTGAGGAGGAGACAAAAGCCATGCTGGGTTTCTAATGTGCATGCTACTTCCACAGGAAAGAAAGGAACCTAAATCAGATGTTCAGAAGTTCATGAGTGCTGTTTTTATCACTGAAAAAACATGACTAGTAAAATGAAGTGTAATTAAATTAAGCACTAACTATAGCTCTATACATAAAAATATTCTGTGCACAGACTTCTCAAAGGTGTAACTTTGAGAACTAACTTCTCTAAGGTGTACTACATAGAGACAAAAATGACTTCATGGACTGAATTGTAACTTTGCTATGCACCAGCATTGTCAGTTTCCAATGAGCCAAGGATAGTGGGAAAGTGGTACTTTGAGCATAACTATAATAGTACAGAGAAATACTAATCCAACTGGCTGTACTGTTCCCACCAAAAACAACAACTCCTCACATCCCATGTCTCTAACCTCACCTACTCCTATAATTTTCCTTAAGTGTTTTTGCAAAAGTAATTCAGTTTCTGCTATTGGAGCAATGCATTTCAGGGTGTATCATAATCTAATTATGGATTGCAATCCATCAATTTAGGGATGGAGAACCTGTGGCTCTCCAAATGTTGTTGGAAGACAACTCCTGTTATCCTTCATCTTTGGCTATGTTGTCTAAAACTGACAAGGGCTGCCATCCAGCAACATCTGGACAGCCATATCTTTCCCACCTTTATACTGCTGTTGTGTGCCTTCAAGTCATTTCTGACCTAGGAGAGCCTAAGGCTTACCTATCACAGGGTTTTCTAGGGCTGTTGAAGTATGTGGTACACCCAAGATCACCCAGTAGGTTACCATGGCCAAGCAGGGAATCAGACTTTGGACTTCAGAGTCTATAGTGCAATGCTCAAACCACTACACCATGCTGGCTCTCTACTTTTATACTTCTTGAAGACAATTTACTAAGGCCATTTCCGCACTACACTGTTCTAGTACTACTATTCTACTTTCAACCTCCTTTGGAATCTTGGGGTTTGCAGTTTAGGGAGGAGCCTTTAGAATTATCACCCAGAGAGCTCTTTGGCCTCAGTAAACGACAAACCCCAGAATTCCACAGGATGTTGAAAGAGAGGCCATTTCCACACTACACTGTTAACAAGTGCTATTATTCCACTTTCAACATCCTATGGAATCTTGGGGTTTGCAGTTTAGGGAGAGGCATTTAGAATTCTCAGCAACAAAGCTCTTTGACCTCAGTAAACTACAAACCCCAGAATTATACAGGATGTTGAAAGAGAAATAATAACACTATAACAGTGTAGTGCAGAAATGGTCTAAAGGGTGAACTGGTCTATTCAGTTACAGAGGGGGAAAACAGTAAAATCTTGAAACCTACTGGCATTCTTGTTGTCTAATATAAAGTTTTGATATCCTATTCCCCATTTATTTATTTGTAAAAAGTTACATCAATTTGCAAAAAAATAAAAACTTTCAGGATTATTGAAATACCAAAGGCCAGGATTATTGAAATACCAAACTTCTTTTGTTTGGTCCCAGAACCTTCATTTTCTATTGTCCAAATGGTAATGCCAAGCTTACTGTTTACCAAGATGACCAGGAGCAAGAGAAGTAAAGATTTGACTAATTTTGGTAAAAGATTTTTGTATTATCTTCCAGTGGCACAGGAATGGATGGCAAGGTTGTTCCAGCTTTAGGGCACAATGTCTACTGACTAGATTACACTGGTTTTTCCATGGCTCACTATGGATATTTGTCTTGGAAGCTTACTCTATTTTGCTTGGCCTTCCAGACAAAGGTCTTTGATGCATCAATGACTTCAGAGCTTGGTGTGGATGAGGTTTGTATATGCCACAGGCTATTATCTTCGACACAGAAGGGCAAGAGTAATTTCTGTTAGCAGTCAGTGTGAAATCATGGGGCCTATAAATGTTTATAAATGTGTGGGATCAGCCTGAAAGCAGTGGGTGGGTAGGTAGGTGGGTATCTCAGAGACATTTAGCATCTTCAATCATAATTTTTGGAAAACATCAGCTTTTATCAAAGGATTTTAAGATTTTGTCTCTTTCTGAATTGGTGAATTTTTATTTAATCTTATTTAATTATTCTGCAATCTTAATTTATGCCACTCTCCTTTCCACTAAATGCTTTAGAATGAACCTTTGTTTGTTTGTTCTTTTCCTTATCTTTTTTTCAGATCCAAGAAAAAACTCAAAGAGAGAAATGAACTATTAAAATTAAATTTTAAAATTGCAAGGCTAGTAATTTTCCTTTCCTTTCTCTCTCGGTCTCTTTTTCTCAGCCTCTTCATGAGACACTGCAGTTTGATCGAGCTGCTAGAGAATGATTCATAGCTTGATATTTTGTTATGATCAAATACATGGAAAGTTTTCAGTTCATAATATAAATAAATATTTGTGTTATTTGCATTGGATGGAGAGCATGCAACAGGTTTCTTGTTCTCTTTGTGCCACTATACAAAATGATAGGCAAATGAAAAATAATCAGAATATTGTTCACCAAAAGGAATAAATGACAACTGGCATTTCAGAGGGCACTGATATAACATAAGAAATAACCAGTCCTCCTCAAGCCTCAGGCATACTGATTAAAATGACCAACAGCATCAAGAGATGAGTTGTCTTCTTAATGAAAACCAGTAAGTGGAAAGTCAAAAATACTATCACTACTAAAATGATAGTACCAAATGCTGTGGATCTTTGGGGATTGATGATCTTGCCTTCAGTGATTCAGTCTTCTACTTTGGAATAGAAGCCCCATCTAGCAGAGTGAATGGGAGAACCCAACAAACACCCCAGTCTTGGCTAGAAGTGAGAGGAGCAACACACCTCACCATCTAAAGAGGTCTCCATTCATAAGATCATTCAGTCAAATGCCACACTTGGACTATAGTGGATTGATGCATGTTACTATCTAAAGAAGAGAAGAGAATAAAACCACTAGGTCCAGAGTCTAAAACAGGGGACTGACTGAGTGGTGTGACATTTTTTAATTTCATTTTATTTTATCTGCCTCTGAAATCTCAGGAGAGGAGACACATAGACTGGTAAAACGCCCAAAAAGGTAGCCAGTACCCTACTTCTGTTTCTGAAAAATAGCCTTCTAAGGAGAAAAGAAAAATATTAAACATTATATGAGGAAGGGTTCCAGCATCTTTATAAGCTGAGCTGCCATTCCTTCTGGAGTCTTCCAGGAGACACAATTCACCCTTGAGAGGTAGAGAAAAAGGGGTGATCCTGGAAGCCTGGAGGGCTGCAGGGTGCAAAGACAGCATGGCAGGAGACCCATGCAGCCCCAGAATCAGACCTTGCCCACCCCAGTCAAAAATGATCCAACTGCTGTCTTTGGGCCTTGGGTTCTGTGATCCCAACCTTTAGCCCTCCCAGATGTTTTGGACTTCAAATCCTTGTTGGCCACACAAGCTGCAACTTCTGGGAACAGAAGACCAACAACCTCTTGAGGGTCAAAGTCTGAATACCACCATTCTAGATGCCTTTTTCCTGATGAATTCCCTGGTCATGTTCAAACTGCAAGGGCTGATTTTAGCATGAATTTCAGGAGGCTGCGTCCACTCCCTCTGATGGCTCCTGCTCTCACCTCTTTGACAGGAGGTTGGCTCAGTCAAAATGGCCTTTTCCTATTGTGGAAGCCCACTCTCACCTTGAGTTTTGCAAAATGCTAAGGAGATCACTGCTGTTGTATTCTTTCAAGTCTCGTTCCCATTTTAAGGCTTTGCAAGGTGAACCTATGATCCGGGGGAGGGGGGAATTCCTGCAAGAAGGTCCACTGAGCTCAGTGGGACTTGCATCCATCATGTTTATTGAGATCAGGCTGCAAGACCAACTTAAGCTATGGAACATTTTTTGTTGTGTATCTTCAAGTTGACTTTGATTTATGGCAACCCTATCGTAGGGTATTCCTGACAGGATTGATGCAGAAGAGATCTACCATTGCCTTCTGCTAAGGCAGAGAGAATGTGACTTGTCCTAGGTCACCCAACAGGTTTCCATGCCCAAACAGTTCCTGAAATCCAAGTTCAACATTTCAAACTACCACAGTATGCTGGCTTCCACAGGAGACAACATCAAGGGGGCTTTTTTGCTTCACCTCCTCTTGCCTTGATCTATAACCTTCAAATGGAAGTCCAGCGTCCAGACGTCAAGAACGTTCCCTCCCCTTCCTGTATCCAGATGTGGATCGATGCTGACCCCCAAGTCCTCCTCATTCTGTCTCCCCTCTCCCCACTTCCTCAGGATCCCAAAGGCGGTAACGTCTTGAAGATTGTGGAATGTGTTCTGAGCCGCCCCTGAGTAGAGAGGGTTACATCCTGAGCGCCGGATCGGGGCTCAGGGCTGTCGTCTGGCTTTTCACGTCGAAAACGAAGCCTTTTCCCATTCATCTGTCAGCCAGTGGAGCGGGGAAGCGTCACCCGGCAAACCCGTGCGGAGAACGCATTTTGACGCTGGCTCGTGCTCCGTAAATCCCCCGAGTGCAAAGCTTCCTTCTCCCTAATTGGAGCCCGTAATTGGATTAACGCAGGCGCTGCTAATCAATTTACGGGAAAAGCAAGAGACGCGGGGAGGCGGGGGGGGAACTACTGGATCCCTATTGCTCCGGGTAATTCGACGGAGACTTGGGCAGGCTTTCTCTCCCAGACGCCAAGCTGGTTCCTTCAAAGTGTCCTGAATCACAGGCGCTCCCGGGCAGCCCTCCCATTAAGGCAGCCACCGGCCCGCAAGTTCGGGCAAACTTTCACTCACGTGGAGCCTCCCAACGGCTCTTTCCTTTTCCTAAAAATACTAATATTAAGAATAATCTATTATTGTTGTTATTGTTGTTGTTGTTACTATTACTACTGTTATAAGTATTACTTATTGCTGCTGCTACAGTATTGTAGGTGGAACGTCTCTTTGAAGGACCAGGAATGCCAGAGGAAAGGCAGTCTCTGGCCATTTCCGCACTAGCCTGTTATAGCGCGATGATTCCGCTTTCAACATCCTCTGGAATCCTGGGGTTTGCAGTTTCGGGAGGGGCCGGCCGGCCCCTTCCGAAACTGCAAACCCCAGGATTCCAGAGGATGTTGAAAGCGGAATCATCGCGCTATAACAGGCTAGTGCGGAAATGGCCTCTGACTTATCCCGTCGGTGCGGCAGCCAAACTCAACATCCCCGCCACACACAGACACACACACGTTTCAACCATTCCCAATCCACCATTATTCTGCAACCAAGGGTTATTTTGCAAGCCTCTGACTGCTGATCGCGGAGTAGCCTCCCGGGGAACCGTCCAGCCACCCCTTGAAAATCTCCCGCTGAAGGGGGAAAGGGTTCATGATCCAACCCAAGGGTGGAGGATGGAGAAACCCCGAAGGGCCGGAGAAACCGACGGGTGATCTTGGCCTCAGCCTCCAGAGGCTCTTCTCCACCGCTCCTGCTCTGAGCTGTAGCTCTCCAAGGTGCTCGGCGCTGCCTAAACCGCTCTCGAAACCAGTGGCGTCCCCCGAGCCACCCGATAGAAAGACCAGGAAGGCCTCGCTAAGCGAAGACTAAGACCCGGGACTGGCGCGCCCCCTCCCCAACCCGCAGGGTCACACAATCCCCGAGGAAGCCAGGACGGCCGGAGAGCGGGTTCATGCTGCGCCAGAGCGGGCAGCCTAGGCGGACGATGCGGGCTAAGTGGGGGAAGAGAGCGACCAAGGAGGCTGGGACGGGACGGGACGGGCGGAGATGGAGCGCCAGAGAGCGGAGTTGGACAGAAGGTCGGAGGGAAGCTCTTGCAGACTTTATTCCCCGGGGAGCAAGTCCCATGGAACTCCGCAGGGCTGCCTTCCAAACTAGGATGGGACTCTAAGAAAGCGATCCTAAGCACCTTTCTAAGTCTGTAAGGCTGCGATCCGAAGCATGTTTCCTTGGAAGTAAGTGCCGCTGAACCCAATGGTCTCTCCTTTGCCTCCCCCCCGCTCACACACACATATATCACGTGTCTCCGTCCAGTCGCCGTCACACAAACGTGCTCGAGAGAGACAGAGCCCCGCCAGCCCGCGCGCACACAGGTGTGTATGTACCTTACCTGCGCGTGCGGCCCTCAAGCCTCTACCTGGATCCTAAACTTGGGCGCACAGGATAACTGGACTGACTGGGGAGCTCGAACGGGGCTTTATATTCTTTCTCTAAGACACCAAGAGACACACGCAAGTAGGCGCAGGAGCGCGCAAGCAATACACACACGCACACGCACTGTCCATCAGTGAATCAGTCCTTTCTGTGCCAATGCAGTTAATTGTAAATACACACACATACATACACACACATACAGAATAAGCAAGCACCTGTCTCTCTAGGTGTGCGTGTGTGTGTGTGTGTCTCCATTCACCATCTGCCTTGCCTGCCTGGCTGGCTGGCTGACTGGCTGGCGTTCTCCTTTTGAGCCGTGCCACCTGCGTAGTTCCGCCTGCCTGGCTCCACTCGCTGCTCGGATGCAACAAGTCCCTGGAGTGCCGTCCGGGCGTTCAGAGAGGAAAAGAGGGAGTGTGAAAGAGACGCAAGAGGGAGAGAGTGGATGTGAGTCTGGGAGGGAGGAGGGGGGCGCGAAACTGGCTGCTTCCTTACCTGCCCCCCACACACACACACACACCACCAAATGCTAATCTCAAGGCTTCCTTGCCTTCACGCACCGGACGATGGGGAGGAGAGGGAGAGAGAGAGAGAAAGAGGGAGAGAGAGACGAACAAAGTGAGCTGGACTTTTTTCACACTGTGAGTGTTCTATCAGGTGTTTGGATGAGACTTTGGCGAGGAAGTTTGTAGCCCACTCCCAACGTGAGGGGGGGGATTAAAAAGAGGAGGGGGAGGGAGGAGAAGGGGACACATTCCCTTCCCACACACACACATGGTCGTTCTGGTCTCGTTGCCCAGCCTTTTCTCCTTCATTAAGATCACGTAAGAAGAAGATACCCAAAGGGGGAAAACGTGTCTGTGAGCTCAGGCGTTTGCGTAAATCTAGATCTGCGGTGGTGTGGGGGGTGTGTGTGTGTGTGTGTGTGTGGTGATGGTATATGTGTATGTGTGTGTATTTTAAAAAAGAACTCTCTGCCAGCCGGTTGCTTTCCTGTCTTCCTGTAGTCACAAAGGTGGTGGAGAGTTTTGAGGCTTTGCGGATATTGCAAAGGGTTGTTATTAGATTCATAAGTCACACCAAGTGGTGGGCGATCCACTGAGCAAAGCAGAACTTCTCACATGATGACTTCAAACGAGACACATTACCTCCCAGCATCTGTTGGAGAGACGGGATTTTAAGGCACTTCTGTCTCCAGGACGGCCAAAAAAGAAACAATGGTGAGTGGGACTCAGGATGGTCAATTTTCGGGGGGGGGTGTCAGTTTTTGTGGCGGTGGTTTTCCTAATTTGTGCTCTTTGACAGATATAGGCATATAATATCACCAAAGCTGCGGGAAAGCTGGGAGGCTGTTGCCTGACAACAGTAGTTCACAGCTCATTCCCCCTCCCCGCACCAACCTTCTCCTGCCCCCCCCGCACCGCTCGCCCGGCTTTCTGTAGCACTTTAATTTCACCACGCAGAACCCCAGCCGCCTCGGGGGCCCGGGAAAGGACAGCTGCGCGGCTCGATGCCTCTTTAAGATCGGCCAACTTGAATGGCCAAGCTTTCACTGGCTCGCTTTTGGGGATTTCAAGCTACGCACAAGAAACTTGGAGCGGGGTTTTCTCTTCGGGTGCGCTGATGCTTTCTTTCTTTCTTTATCCCCCCCCCATTCCCCTCGCCCCACTTCTTTGGGTTTGGATGAAGATGGATGGCGGATGGACCTTGAGGATGTTGCTTGATCTAGGCATTTTCTTGACACTTCGGAACGGGAATGACATTGGAGCGGAAGCGCGGAGGGGGGGCGTTGAGGAAGAGGGCAGAGCGATGGGGAAGAGGCAGTCAGGAGTGGAAATAGGTGATATCTCTTCTCTCCCCCCTAACCCCCCCACCCCCCACCCGCCACGGCCCGCTCCCTGGTGAAGCCCCGGGTCTGTTCAACATGTGATCTTCTATTTACAGCCCGTATCTTTTGGCAAAGCCACTTTCACGTGACAAAGCCTAAGGAAAATGGGGGGAGAGGGGGAGAAAAGGCTCAAAGCATATCGAGTGACTTCATTAAAATGTAAATGCTAGAACTCCCCCCTTTTCCTGAAGCGTTGTTGAGAAAAAAAGGGGGGCGGGTGGGTGCGCGGAGAAGGAAAGGGGGGTCGATCAGTACCTTGGACAGAGGCAATGGGTTTGGCACCTCAGGTAATCTGTCTCCCCTCCGGAGTGAATCCTGGAGCACTTAAAAGGCAGCTAGCCTAGACCTCCCTTCACACTGATAAGATCTGGCGAGAAGGAAAGAGACTGAGCAAGAGAGAGGGAGGGAGAGAGAGAGACTGAGAGAGAGAGAGAGAGAGAGCGAGAGAGAGCGCACTCTTCTTCCTTCCTAGTTGCTCCTGCGTCCCGGTTGTGGAGGAACTGGACAGGAATTGCCTCGAATCCCGAGCGGTGAGCGGGAGAGACCCGCAACAGCGCCGGGCGTGTGGGGGTGATTTGGCATCGACGGGTCAGGCAACTTTGGGCGATGCGAGTGCTTCTCCCCTGCAAGATCTAGCCACTGGTTGGGGGTTAGCGGTGACTAAGGTAAGAAGGAAGGATAAAGCACGGGTCGCCTCCCCACCTTCCCCACAACTCACCCACCCGGCTCTTCCTGTGTCTGTGAGCGCGGGTTTTTTTTTTTCCTCTCCCCCTCCCGCTCTCCCTCCTCCAGTCTCTTGTTATTATGGGGGGACTGTTGGCTGCTCTTTGTCGAGTTTGTGTTATCTGGGTGGCTGATCTGGCTGAGCGGAGGAAGCGAGGCAAGGTAGGCGAGCGAGAATCTTGGCTCGGTTTCAGTTCGAGGAGTTGGTTTGAACTCAGTCCGGTGGGCTCCCCAATTGTCTTCTGTGTATGTGCTTGTGGGGTGGGGGGGGCTGAGTGCGTGGAAGAATGAGTGAGGGAGGGAGGGAAGGAAGGAGAAAGAGTTCATCCCTTGGATAGATGGAGGAATAAAGAGATCATCAGCGAGCGATAAGCCGGGAGAGAGATCCCAGCAATTGATAATAGATGTGGAACCAGGAAGCTGAATGCGCTCCAGAAAACTCCTCTGCTGTCCGTGTTGATGTGTCCAAACCCTGGATTGACATTCACGTGCGGTACTTTCTTCCAAAGAGGAGCTAGGGGCACTTGCGTTGCCAGTTTCTTTTCTTTTCTATGGGGAAACTGGACGTTTCGGAAAGCTCTCTCCAACCTCTCCATCCCCTCGGAAACTCCATTCTGCTTCAGTCATCCTGCTCCTCTTCTCCCCTCCCTTTTCCTCTTTCGAGCCTTCCTACGTAGAAATGTAGCTAATAATATTTAGTCTCTGGGCTAAAAATAAGCTGTGGAAAGTCAGCAGTTTGGAGCAGCGGGAGCTGCCGCTCGCAGGTACACAGCTCCGCTTTGTGTGTGCGGGTGGCGGTGCGGTAGGGGAGTCCCCCTTCCACCGCTGGCTCGCCCCTGATTTTTATCAGCCCCCCACCTCCCTTCCCACCTCGAGCTGTGGCGCGGACCCCAGGGCTGGGATTGGGACTGGCCCCCGGCGCCGGATCGGGGCACCCATCCGGGCAGAGAAACCGGAGCAGGGGTGTGATGAATGCTCCAGCGCAGACAGGGCGCCGGAGACGCAATCTAGCGGCTGCAACCCGGGGACCAAGGGACGAACGAAGGCAGGAAGGAAGGACGGAACCTCCTCTCTCCTTCCCGTCGCGGAGGTACCTCCTGCATCCCCAGCAGCCTCGCCTGGCTGGCAGGAGAGAACGAGCGAGCAGGAGGCAGGAGGTGTTACAACCCCAGGAGGCGTGGAATGGAGGGAGAGAGAGAGAGAGACTGAGAGCGAGGACCCTCGCGCGGGAAACCTCTGGGCTGGGGCTCCATTCACTTCCCTCTCTCCCCAGAGCCGCCGCCGCCGGAGAGAAGGGTCCTGGTGCGCCGAAATGGGCCAGTTCCGTGGATCTCTTCTCTTCCTCCCCGCCGATCCGCTCCCACCCAGGCGCTGCCTCCTGGGGCGAGGGAGAAACCGAGCGGGGAGGAGAGGGAGAGGCGAAGCCAGCCCTGGCCGGTGGCCTCGCTCTTTGTTCCCGGTCCCCCTCGCCCGGCTTCGGCGAGCGGCGTGACGCGGGATGGTCTACCCGCCCGCCTGCCCGCCTGCCTGCGTGCGTGCGCCGGCTTTCAGCCCCTCCGCCTCCTCCCACCTCGACGCCGCCGCCGCCGCCGCCGCCGCTCGTTAGGCCGCGCGTGTCTCCTCCGGCGCGATTGCCATCACGTCGCCGAGGGAAGAAGGGAGAATCCCAGGCAGGCGGGCGGGGGGGCGGGCGGACGCGCTGGCTTGCCTGGCGGGGGAGGGAGCGAGGCAGGGCGGGCGGGAGCGAGCGAGCCGGCGAGGAAGCCGGGGATTTCGCAACAGGGTGTGGCTCTCCGAGGCGGGGAGAGAAAGCCGGTGCCCACGCGCGCCGCTCGGAAAGCGGGCCCCGGGTGGGGGTGGGTGAGCCTCTCGTGCGCTCCCCCTGCCAAGGAGCGCCAGAGACGCCTGGGAAGCCTCCCCCTCCCCCGCTGGCGCGCCATTCTTGGGTTCCCGGCCAGGAGGGGCTCCCCGAGAAGGTGGAAGGAAGCCTGGCGCGGAGACTGGAGCGCCTCGTCCGGATCGGATGATCGCCTTCCAGCGGGGGAGGAGGGGGGAGCAGGGAGCGGGGGAGGGCGGGAAGGAAAAGAGCGGCGAAAGATCCGGGGGTGGCGCGGGGACGGGGGGGCAGGAGGAATCTCTGCTCCCTCTGATGCAATCCCAAAACGTGCTGCGAAGGAACTCCGAAGCGGCCACCGCGGCGACGGCATCACCGGCAGCGCCTCCCACCTGCCCAGATGGTGCGCCTTTAAATACGGATCTGCGGGGCTGAAAAAAGCTCGTCGCCAGCGAGGCTCTTCGGCGGATTGGGAAAGAGGCCGGGAAGGAGGGCGAGAGGGAGGGGAGAAGCGACGCGCAGTTAAAGGCGCCGCGCGCGGCTCCTTTCCCCCTCTCCCTCCTCCTCCTCTCTCCTCCCCCGCTCCCCGTCCGCGGTCTCCATCGCGCCGGTAGAGGAAGAAAAGTAAATATTGTGGCACTCGCCATTGGCGTGATTGAAGGGAGAGGAGGGGAGGGGAGGGGAAGAAAGCAGCCGTCGAGGCCCCCCTGGAGACCTCCCGTGGCCCGTCTGTGCCTGAGCGCCTCGCAGAGGCCCGCCTCGGTGGCTGCGTTGCCTGCGGAAGACCTCGGGGAGAAGGACGGCGTCCTTTTAGTGGACGGACGGACGGGACGAACGGACGGACGGAGCGTGGAAACGGCCGGGGAACCGGAGAGAAAGCGAAGGGGGAACGGGGAGGGATTCGCATTGTATTCAGAGCTCAGGACCCGCCGCGATGAGGAGTTTCTTTGTACCTGTGCTGGTGTTCTCAGGGAGCCACGCTAGGGAGAGGGCTCGTCGCCAAAATAGTGTGGAGCCCCCCTCCCCGCAAAAGTCCCTGTTGATAAAACTGGAGTCGGGCTAAAAGTGGTGCAGGTGCAGACTTGTTCAGTCTTGGCCCCGAATCCCCCCACATATATTCGTCTGTCTGTCTGTCTGTCTATAGTTTGGCAGATGTAGAGGTAAGGATGCAAACAGCAACAGCAACCACCATGTGCCGCGGTCCTTTGGCTTTTTTGTGTAGTATTTCACTTTCCTCCCAGGGTTAGGAGCTTCTAAACTTAATTTCTAAATTTGTAGGTACTAAGAAATCTAGGGGTGGGAAATCCAGTATCACCATCACCAGTATCCAGTATCACTGTTTTTCAGATATATGTTTAGAGAGGTCGTACCCAAGGAAACACACCCTGTGTGTACTGAAGAGCTCCTGGTTGCTAATTGCTTTGCATGATGCAGCCCAAGCTTTACAACCTGGGTCTGAGGCTAAGCCATAGTGAGGAAGCCCAGCAGTTGCTGAGCTGTGTTGAGACTGCATTCTGTCTGAGAAACTGAAAGACCTGGGTTACATCACCCAGTGAGCAGGTAAAAGTCCACCAGGAAACTGAAGGAGCAAGATGTGAGCTAATAGAAAATATTAATTGCCTTTATAAATTAAACCAGGGTACCCCAAGCTCAGCATATTTTCCCAGGTAGAGTTCCCACACAGAACCTGCTATCAGTACTGGACTTTTGCATAATCTCAGCCAGTTGCAGGCTAGACCCTACACTGTAGCTGACTTTGCTTGTGTGTAGTTCTGACTGCAGGGGTGACAACTTGACTTTTCAAAACTGATATGATTTACTTTTTAAATTAGTATTATAGGACCTCTTGAACTTGATATTGTTTAAGGTTTCGGTAAGTCTCAATCTGACCCTGTCTCACATTGCCACATACAACTCTTTATCCAGTGAACAACTTGTTGAACTTGTTCATAGGAGACATGTATTCTAATCCCACGAGATCCATAGATTTGTTGGGAGGCTGTGCACTATTGTCCCTCGGTTTCAGTCCCCATGACAGGCATGTATAAATAAATGAAAGGATGTCATGTAGAAGATGGAGCAAGCTTGTTGTCTGCTGCTCCTGAGACTAGAACACAAATGAATGGATTGAAATGACAAGGAAAAAAAATATTCCACTTAATCATAAGCAAGGTGTTGTTGTTTTTTTAACTTTAAGATCTGTACAATTCATGAGTAGACTGCTACTCTACTTTGCTTTAGTCAGATCTCTCCTGGAATTCTGTGTCAAAGTTCAAGAAGTATATTGACAAGGAAGAATGTATCCAGAGGAGAGTGACCAAGATGGTAAAAGGTATGGAAATCAAACCCTATGAGGAATGGGGGGGGTCAAGTATGTTTGCTGAGAGCAAGAGAGAAGACTAAGGCCATTTCCGCACTAGACTGTTATAGCGCTATCATTCCACTTTCAACATCCTATGGAATCCTGGAGTTTGCAGTTCAGGGAGGGACCAGCTGGCCCCTCCCTGAACTGCAAACTCCAGGATTCCATAGGATGTTGAAAGTGGAATGATAGCGCTATAACAGTCTAGTGCGGAAATGACCTAAGAGGTAACAAAGTAGCCATCTTTAGATATCTGAAAAGGTGTCATGTGGAAGATGGGATAAACTTGTTTTCTGCTGCTCCAAAGGCTAGAATATAAACCTGTGGATTTAAAATTCAAGAAAAGAGAGTCTATGTAAATATTAGAAAACTTTTCGGCTGTAAGAAATATTCAGCAATGGAACAGACTGCCTCAGGGAGCAATGGGTTCTCTTTCTTTTGAGTTCTTTAAACAGAGGTTGGATGGACAGTTCCTGCATGGCAGAGGCTGAACTCGGTGGCCTTTGCAGTCCCTGCCAATTCTGTGATTCTAAAAGCAAACTAAACCCAGCCACAGCATGCTTTTGCTGGATTCTGAAGTAAGTTCAGCCGTTATAGTAGTATCAGAATTTGACTCTCTTGTTCTCTCTCTCTCACACATTCTGTTTAGTTGAAAATCACCAGCTAGTTCTGTTAGGATGAGAAGAAATGCATTTAAGGCCAGGATAAGGATTGATTGTGTAGCCTTCAAGATGTTAGATTGTAACTACCCTCATCTCTCATCACTGGCTATATTGATTATGGTTGCTGGAGTTGCAATCCTTCTATTATGATTATGATGATGATTATTAATATATTTATTTGTATCTCACCTTTTTCCCAATAGTGGGACACAGGGCGTCTAACAACATATTTAAAACGCTACAAGTAAAAACTATACAAGAGCACTAATAAAAGTTAAATATAAGATTTTAAAAAACAAGCCAATTGTAAGGTTAAAACATTGAACATCAGAAATATTAAAGTTCATTAAAAGACTATATACAAACTTAAAAACAGCACCACACAATGTTAAAAGCCCAAACCTTATCAGTTTGTAAAAGCCTGTTGGCCCAGAAATGTTTTGACCTGCTGACAGAGGGACAACAGGCATCCTGGCCTCTCTAGAGAGGAAGTTCTAAAGCCTGGGAGCAGACACCAAGAAAGCCTCCTCTCGTGTTCCCACCAAACAAGCCTGAGAAGACTGTGGGACAGAGAGAAGGGCCTCTCCAGATGATCTTAGTGCTCTAGTGGGCTCATAAAAGGAGATACAGTTCTTCAAATAACATGGACCCAAGCCATATAGGGTTTTATAAGTCAAAACGAGCAAAACTTTGTGCCTGGAAATGGACCAGCAATCAATGGAGTTGTAACAAGGGATTGTGTGCTGTTTGTAGCCAGCCCCAGTTAACAACCTGGCTGCAACTGTTTAGGTTCTGAGCACTTTTTCAAAGGCAGCCCCATGTAGAGCAAATTACAGTAATCCAAACAGGATACGATCAAGGCATGCATCACCATGGCCAGGTCCAACTTCTCCTGGAATTGATGTAGTTGGTGCACCAGCTTTAACTGTGCAAAAATATTCCTGCCCACTGCTGAAACTTGGGCTTCCAAGCTCAGAGCTTCTAGAGGGTTCTGCACTCTCCACTTCTAACTTTAGGCAGAATTTTCCCTTGACTTTTGAGGAGAGATGTTAACAACTGTGACTACTGCCTCCCCAAAGTTGATGGGGTACAATGTACCCTGTCTATTCTGTTTGCTTCATCTATCCAACATTCTTCTCATCAGATCCAGTTTTGAACTATTGATAGGGACCTGCCATCACACAGTGATGCAGCTTCCAGATTCAGAGGCAGCATAATTCTGAGCACAACATGCTGGGGATCACTAGCACACAAATGCTTCATTGACCTCATGTCCTGGTCAAAAGCAGTAGTGTGGAGCATTCATATCCTAACCCTGGAATGGGTTCCTCATTTGGACTCCAACTCTCAGAATCCTTCAGCATGCAGACTAGAGGATTGTTTTCAAGTTGTAATACCCTGAGATTAAGCTCCATTCAGTTAAGTGATGAGTACCTCTGACTGTATAGGTTCCATTTGTCAATCATAGTTTGTTTTAATAAAACATGTTTAGCCACCTAAAACACAATCTTTAACTTTGAATCAAAGATGCAAACAATCTTGAAGTGTTGTCAATAAAACTGCTAGTATTATGTGGGGAACCCATTGAACACAACTACTAGTGATAAATTATGAAACATAGGCACTCACCATGAAGGTCCTCGGAGCCCCATCTTGAGCCTTGAGTGGGGCTTGAGCCTACCCTCTGGCCAGATCATTTTCCCCTTCCAAAAATTGATGGTTCATTCAACATTTGCTGCAATGTACCAGTATGCCAGGTCCTGTATTATTACTCTCCCACACCTAGTTTCCCAGGTTTGCAAAAACATAAGGGGTAAAAAAAGAAATCCATTTGACGGGCGCAAAACTAAGTGTTAGAAATTTGTAGTGTTATCTCTTGTTTTGGGACAAATGGGGTTTAGATTGGATAGGGTTAATCTTTCTTTGAGTGTAAAAGTCCTTCTTGACCTCACAGCTATTGTTCTGTTTTATTTTAAAATGATTGGCTATGGTATCCAGACCATTTTGACCTAGGATACATTCTGGTGTCAATTACTGGTCATATTTAGAAGGCTATCCTTCTCTGCCCACTCCCACTTTGGTAATCTTGCTTCTAGCAATTTCTCTCTCTATGTTAGCCTCTTCACCAAGAAATTGGTGAGTTTAAAATGAAGACACTATCTTCCCATATCCTTTTATTAGTTAGTTAGGATCTAATGGATATGTAATTATAAATGGATATGTAATTATAAAGTTTATTAGTAAATCTTTTAAATTTGGAACCTGAAAGTGCCTGCCTTGTTTTTGCTTTCAAGTCAGCCTCCAATTCAGGGAAGACACACAGAGACTGGGACATGCTTTTTCTGCAACTTTGCTAAAAGAAGGCTAATTCCTTAAAGCTTTAACTTTCATAGAGTTCCCCAAAGGGCTAATACCCTGGGAAACTCTAACCCCCAACATTAAGGAAAGATAGTAGATGGATACTGAACTAACAAACAGCAAACCCCAGGATTCCATAGGATGTTGAAAGTGGAATAATAGCATGGTAATAGTCTAGTGCAGAAATGGCCATAGAAGCCACCAGTTGCCACTGTTCATTGTTAGGAACAGTGGGGGAGGAAGGTCATGTGTGCCACCTTAATTCCACTGGAGGGAAGGCAGGATATAAGGAAAAACACCACAAACCAACACAGCAATCAGTAATAAATAGCAGGGATCTGCTCTTTTCCTACCCTGCTGGTAGATTTCCAGAGCTGCTTCAGTGGGCATTTTGGAAGATGATGAGCTGGACTAACTGAACAGAGTCTTGGTCTTATCAAGAATGGCCATTCTTAGTAGAAAGCTACAGGAGGTGAATTCAGAGTTGGGAAATGTTTCCTTTGAACAACAACTCCCAGAATGCTTCAGCCAGGATGACCAGTGTAGCCTAGCCATTGGTCATGTTGCCTGCAAGATTCTGGGAGCTATAGTCCAAAAAGTAATATTGCCAAGTTCTGTAATGTATGTCTTTTCTATCACACTGTGGACTTGACTGGTGCCAGGATTTTCATTTTATATCATATAATAATTTGGTTATGAATAAATTGGTAAACAAAGTTCAGATTTTAGATTCGGAAGACATTGGTACTGACAATCCTTTTTGCTGAATGGTGTTCGGGAGATTCTGCCTTGTCCTGGGACACAGAGACCATCAATTAGAAATATGTTTAGGATACTAGGTGTGCTTTTGTGATAATGGTATTCTGCATATTAACCGTGTTGGCAAACAATCTTTCATGGGCACCTAGCATATCTGAATCTTTTCTTCAAACTACTGTGAATTTGTTCATGTAACACTCACCAGAAAACATGAAACAGGACAAAAAACAGCTGCCTGAAAGAAAGAAAAAGTAAGGGATGTGTCATTTGCTGGATTCCTTACTTTTCACTACAACATTGTTTGCCTGAATTGTCAGTTGTGTATAGATTCAAATCTGTGTAATGGACTCCATCATTTCAGGGTTGTTTATACTGGACTGTAAGTTCAACACTGTTGGCTTCACTTTAATCCATTGAGGAAATGGCATGCTCATGCCTGTGGTGTAAATTTATAGGATGCATGAAGTAGTCCCATATCATGAATTCTTAGGATGCAGTTTTCTGTGCCTAGCTTAAGACTTGTCTAAAGTCATGGAGGCAGCATTTTTCATATTTCTTAAGTATTAGGTCATGCATGGTTCCCTTAAAACAGAGATGGCTAACTTCTACATTCTTGTGAGTCATCCTGTTTTATAGGACATTTGTTCTCAAACATCCCATCGACATGGAAACTTCTTGTTGTGTTCCTTCAAGTAATTTCCAACTTATAGTGACCCTAAGGAGACCCTCTCCTGGTGCTTTCTTGGCAAAGTTACTTCAGGGAAGGTTTGTCATTGCCTTGCTCTGAGGTGAGAGAGTGTAAATTTTCATGGTCAAACAGGGATTTGATCCTGGTCTTCTGGAGTTCTAGTCCAAGACTCAAATCAATACACAACATTGTCTTTCACATGGAAACTTATTCACAGCTGATTGTCTCGTATGAAACAATCACAGAGATGTAACTCCAATTCAGAAGGCAGAAATGTTAAGTTTTGGGTCTCAATGATACTGAAGTAGGGTGAGTAATAGAGATATTCTATCAAATGGCATTCCACCTTACTATCCATGTAATGTTGATATGTACCACGTAGGAAGACTATAATGTCCTGCCAGGTAATGAGAAAGTTTATTGCACTCTTATATTCAAAAGCTGCCCTGTTCCATCAGGTTTTGAACGTTTAATGTTTTGCTCCTTTTTATTTTAATGGCTGCTCATAAATTTTTTGAATGGGGTTTCTTCCTTCTTTTTATGTGAAGTTTTAATGGTTTTATTGTATATCACCCCACATGCCTGCTAGGCAGAAGGCCAGGTTTCCAAAGTCAGTCAGTCAATTAATCAATACTTCTAGAAGAGGAGATTCTTCTCATTCATTAGCAGGATTTGCAACTGTTTTTCCAAGTAGTTACAAGAATTCTGATAACTTACATATGTGTGTGTGTGTGTGTGTTGGTGTCTTCAAGATGTGTGTCAACTTATAGTGACCCCATGAAGTTCATAGGACTTTCTTAGGCCAGGCATAATCAGAGGTGGTTTCAATAACTTTGCTGTTATCGTGTGCCTTCAAGTCATTTCTGACTTATGGTAACCCTAGGCAAATCTATCATAGGATTTTCTGGGGCTGAGAGAATGTGATGCACTCAAGGTCACCCAGCGGGTTTCCATGGCCAAGCAGGGACTTGAATCCAGGTCTCAACAGTTGCAGTCCAATGCTCAAACCTCTACACCATCCTGGCTCTCTACACCACTTACCATTCTGTAACTTAGCATTTTGTAGATAGGGACTGATATTCACCTGTACAATGAAATTGGCTGGTTCATGTGCATTGGTATCGTATTGCTGTTTTACACAGCATTTAAGTCACTGCAACTAAAGAAGGATACTGTATAAGCTATAAAACATGCAGAAAGGGACAGCCAAAATGATCAAGGCACTGGAGGAATTTCTTTGGGAGAAGATCTCCTTCTGGAGATAAGCTTAGGGGGAAAGGTGAATAAGAAGGACATTACAGAGATATATAAATTGATACATGTGGGAATGTGGCTGGGGATAGTTTACTCTCCTTTTCTTAAAATATTAGAAACTGAAGTTATCCACTGAGTGGTAGGAAATTCAAGACAGATAAAAGGAAACATTTCTTCATGTGGGACATAGTTAAACTATGGAATGATCAACCACAAGACATAGTGATGGTCATTAATGTGGATGGCTTTAAAAAGAGATTAGAAAATTCACAGAGGAGGGAGCTGTGCTGCATGTGGCCATGCTGACCTGAGAGCATCCTGGGTGTTACAGTCCAAAAGTAATTTTTTCAAGTCCTGCTCCTCATACTTAGTATATGCCTGAGAAGGCCTCATAAGCGTACTCAGGCATACACTTGTGCATGAAGGTATCAACCAGTCCTCCATGAAGTTGACTTGGATTCAATTGACCTGGACTGAAAGAGCTGTTCAGATTCAAGGAAAGGGCTTCCATTAGCCCAGCAGAATTTTATATTCCTAAACCCCTATTTTTAGAATGACTCAGTCGAATCCTGGATGACAAACTACTTTGGAATCTTCCTTCACTTTTAATCATAGAATCAGAGAGTTGGAAGAAACCACAGGGGCCATCAAGTTGAACCCTCTGCTATGCAGGAACATACATCAAAGCATTCTGAACAGATGGCCATTCAGCCTCTACTTAAAAACCTCCAAAGAAGGAGACTCCACCTCACTCTGAGGCAGCATATTCCACTGCTGGACATCTCTGACTGTCAGGAAGTTCTTCCTGAGGTTCAGGTGGAATCTCCTTTCCTGAAGCTTGAATCCATTGCTCCTTGTCCTAGTCTCTGGAGCAGCAGAAAACAAGCCTGCTCCCTCCTCAACATGACATCCCTTCAAATATTTAAGCATGGCGATCATGTCCCCTCTTAATCTTCTCTTCTGCAGACTAAACATACCCAGCACCTTAAGCCATTCCTCATAGGGCATGGCTTTGAGACCCTTCACCATTTTGGTCTCCCTCCTCTGGACACCTTCCAGCTTGTCGATATCCTTCTTGAATTGACGTGCCCAGAACTGGACACAGTATTCCAAATGAGGCCTAACTAATGCAGAATAGAGTAGTACCATTATCTCCCTTGATCCAGACACCATACTCCTATTGATGCAACCAAGAATTGCTTTGGTTTTCTTGGCTGCCGCATCACATTGCTGACTCATGTTCAGCTTATGGTTCACCAAGACTCGTAGATCCCTTTCACGCATACTGTTATCCAGACACATGTCCCCCATCCTATATTTGTGCATTCCATTTTTTTCTGCCTAAGAGTAGGACCTTACCTTTCTCTCTGTTGAAGTTCATTTTGTTAGCTTTGGCTCATCTCTCCAATCTGTCAAGGTCATTTTGAAATTTGATCCTATCCTCTGGGGTATTAACAATCCCTCCCAATTTGGTGTCATCTGCAAATATGATCAGCATGTCCTTCATCCAAGTCATTGATGAAGATGTTGAATAGCACTGGGCCCAGGACAGAACCCTGTGGCACCCCACTAGTCACTTCTCTCCAGGATGAAAAGCAGCCATTGGTGAGTACCCTTTGGGTTCGGTTGGTCAATCAATTACAAATCCACCTAACAGTAGCCATGTCCAGCCCACATTTTACTAGCTTCTTTGCAAGAATGTCATGGGGAACTTTGTCAAAGGCCTTACTGAATTGAAGATATGCTGTGTCCACAGCATTCCCTTCATCTATCAAGCTCGTAACTCTATCATAAAAAGAGATAAGATTAGTCTGGCACAACTTATTTTTGAGAAATCCATGTTGACTTTTAGTGATTATGGTATTGCTTTCTAAGTAATTACAAACTTACTGTTTAATGATCTGCTCTAGGATTTTTCCTGGTATTGATGTCAAGCTGACTAGTCGATAATTATTTGGGTCCTCTTTTTTTAACCCTTCTTGAAGATAGGGATGACATTTGCCCTCCTCCAGTGTGCTGGGACTTCTCCTCAACAGTTTGCCATGAAACAGAGAGATACTGATGCTTAAAACTGTGGTTCGCAGCCTTGGGTGCCCAGATGTCATTAAACTGTGATTCCCAAAACCCTTCTCCATTTGGCTGTACTGGTCAGGGTTTCTGGTAGCTGAAGTCCAAAAACACCTGGGATCCCAAGATCAGGCACCACTGATTAAGGAAGGAACACTAATGCTATCTTGTGTTCATGGTATTGATTTCAAATTTCTCTCAGATTTTGGCCACTGTTTTCAAGTGATCCAAATATTCTCTGTCTAGAACAATATTTGTGACTCCTTATTCACATATGAAAGTCACTACTTCATCTAGTAGTGATCCCATGATGAAAATGTATGTGATGAATAAAATGTGGTTATATGTGTAGTACAGCACCCCATAGTTAAGATGAAATCTATAGATAGACTGTCATTTCCCACTGGAATAATAGCTTTCATACCTAAAGCAGTGGAAGCTCATGGTCCACATGATAGGGATTCACCCCAAAATTTGAGAATGGAGTTCCCATCCACTCAGCTCACAATCTACACATGATATAAAGAGAATACAAGTACTACTTTGAGATGTAAAAGATGTTCCTTGTGTTTTATCTGCAAACAATGTTTTGATCGTCTGGCTTTTGTCTGTTATAACACCCTGAATCTTGAATTGTTTCCAATGATCTTCCACATTTCTTTAGAGAAGGGTCAAAACCAGTGCAGTGAAGTGTGTGTGTGTGTGTGAGAGAGAGTGAGTGTATGTGTCTGTGTGAGAGAGAAAATGAACACACGCATACATACACACACACACGTCTGTCTTCCACCCACAAGCAAGCAAGAAACCTACCCCGGTTGCTCTGACTTAGCTGAAAATATCTCTGAGAAGCAACAAGCGTGATCCCCCTCTGTTCTCTAGCAGCTTTTGGAGTCAGAAAAAAAACAACTAGCAGTATGAAGTTAGCATAACAACTGCCCACCCATTTTCATTATTCCACAAATGTGTGATGCATTCTCGTGAGCTGTCATTCTTGGCAGTGCTAACATTTCCATCTGCTTACATCTTGTTTCTATTCTTATGCTGCAACCCTTCAGCTACTTACTCTGAAGTAGTCCCACTGATGTCATATGGCTGCAATCCAGAGCCTATTTACTCTAGGGCCACTGTTGACTGGAAAACTTGGGAGCTTGGGGACACCTACATTGTGGATCACAACCCACAATCTTAAGGGCATAACTAGAATGTTGTGGTGTGTTCAGGCAAGTTTTAAAAGTGGCCTGAAACCCCATGATGTGATTGCCTTGTTAAAACTAGCCATTTCTTCTGAGCCTAGATGAGAGACAGCTTGACATATATAATGCCTGTTTCACACATTACAGCAAAGTTAGAGTTGTTACTAGTTGTGGAGGTCAATCTCACCTTTCTGATGAGCATACCTATTTTCAACCACCTGTTTCTCACATTCACACTTCATTTCTGAAGCATATTCTTTAGGAGGAATGAGAATGTGTAGTAAACATACTCAGGTATGTACTAGACATAGATAAGGGAAGCTTTCCACAACTCGCAAACACGCTTAGACCCATTTCTAAACTTTGCAGCAGGTACCACTCCAACCTACCAATGTTCCTGTGAAGAAGGAGCGGAAAGTTAAGTGCCAAAATAAGTTCTTTAGACAATTTTGGCAGCACAACATGACATGTAGAAGGCGCTGTGCCAAATCTCTGAAATAAACGGAGAGCTTGCCAAAGATAGGGCTGAGTAAAGAGCTCAACGTTTGAGCTTTCAGATGCAGCCAGGAAGTTGCCAGTTGTACCCATTTAGTACAAAGAGTACACAAGTTAAAAATAAATTTTTCTTCCCCTCTCAGTGTGTCAGTAGTATTCTTGGTTATCTTTTTAAGCTACTTTTCAGTCAAGAGGTGGGAATTGTGCATCCTGTAAGCTGTATGCTGTCCTACCAAAAACCCCAAAGCAACCCTTCAGGAGTCTTTGATTCCCAAATCCCTCACCATTATGCCCCCACCACAAAAAAAGTTCCCAGAACCAAGAGTCAAACATCCCCAGAAACCTCCAGGTGGGTTTGATTCTCCATGTCACCATGTTAAAGAAATGCCTTATCTTCCTACCCCACCCCAACCTTTGATCTGAAATTAATCTTTTTTCTCCCAAAATCAAAAGTGACCATCTGGTCATTTCTTGTTTTGAGAAAATAGGCAGGCACAGACTTTAGAGGTCTGTGGGCTTGGATTCCATAGATTACAAACCCATTCAGAGAAACTGTGCTCTCAGTACAACGGAGAAACCATGCACTGGGGATACTGAGAGTTGTAATATAGAACAATAAACTCTTTCAAGGTCTGGGGCTTCCGCACATACACATCCAACAGAAAGGTGAAAGAAACACCGCAGTCGTCAGAGAAGGGTTCTGTAACTGAATGCATTGACAGACAAGAAAAATTTCTGGCGAATGCTATCTTGTCCTGTTTCCAATCTCCTCCTGCAGTCAATCTCTTGAACTTTCCTTAAAGCCTCTTTTTAAAGCCATTGCTCTGGGACTTTTCCTGTTTATTTTCCAAGGAAGTCTATATCATTTTATAAATTTATTTTAGTCTCTGGTTCCTCTAGCCCTGGATTACTGATCAGGAATATAGAACATACTGGTCCAATCACAGTGCTTGGTCACCTCCTAGCATAGAAAATCTGCTTCCTCCCCTCAGCATTAGCTTTTGGAAAAGCTTACTAAGAAAACCATAAGATAAGGTTGCCACAAGTCAGCCCTGACTTGAAAGCACACAACAAGAAAAAATAATATAGCTTGTCTTTTTCTGACTCTGGACTTGTGGTGAAGTGCTTGGTCATGTGGTCATTTCGCCATGCATTCAGATGCAATTTCCCGAGCTACTGCCAGGCCAGCTTGACCATTAGGGACACTGAGAAAGTGCTTCAGCTGTGCTGCCTAAACTGCCTAACCATCATTTCTCTCTTGGAGAACAAGCTTGGCCTGCCATGAACCCCATAAGCTA
Organism: Ctenosaura bakeri; assembly: GCA_948474755.1. Lineage (NCBI taxonomy): Eukaryota > Metazoa > Chordata > Lepidosauria > Squamata > Iguanidae > Ctenosaura > Ctenosaura bakeri. The sequence continues at coordinate 190,293 of CAOLHI010002722.1, read as the reverse complement.
CCCTGCTGCCCTAGAATATTGCAAAGGATGCTAGTATTCAAGTATGGAAGATTCAACAGGCAGTTCAGTCAGCTGGAATGGAGAAGGATGCCATTTTGTTCTTTGCCTGAGGCAACAAATATCTTGGACCAACCACAGCTGCTGCCTACAGCACACAGGCTCATGAATTTTTTGCAGTTTGGTCAGGAAATGATAATTGAATCCAGAGACCCAGAATTGTTGTTAAGGTGAGGGGCTCAACACTGGCAGGCAGATTGTTATTAATTTTGCATACTAGCAGATACTTGTAGGGGAGGGGAAGACAAACTATTTCTTTCATTTATTATCACTCAAACAACCTTAACTATGAAGACTCTTAAAAACACACAAACTGTGCTTAGAAATATCCTCCATGGGGTCTGCGTAGATCACTCTCTAGTCACTGTGCACAGGACAGATTGCACCCAGCATTTACTAGTTCTAGGAGGGCTCAAGGGCAATAGCTGTGCTAATATTTCTAAATGCTCAATCATTTAGTACTTTTCTGATGGAAAACTGTTGAGGACACTCAACTGCACTGGAGCCATCGTCCAATTTTGCCAGATTATTTTAGGAGGAGGGCTAAGCCAGCCTAGTTTTAGAGGAACATGAGCCTCCCCTGCCCACTTTCATTCTAGGGACCTTGCTTGAATCATTTGTCTTTGAGATGTTTTTATTCCACATGTAGCTTTTTTTTTTAATGCACACCCTGTTTTAATTTTCAGCCACTTTTTAAAAGCATGTAAAACAAAACAAAAATACACGATTCAGCAAAAATGAAAGCCAATTAAGTCTTGTTGATTTCCATGGGGATAAATAGATGCTTGAATCATTTCCATTGAAATTTGAAAGGTCTTGAAAGTCCTTGGTTTTATCTGGATCATGTCCACACAAAATAGAGTGGGGCAGGGAGGGAAGCACCACCATCCAACCAACGAGCTCTTCTAAGTACAAACAGGGTAAAATGTGCTATGAAAAGAAGAGACGACTTCCCATTTAATACATAGCACATGTAAATTCTCCAGGGCTGGAAACATTCCTGCCCTAATGTACACTCCAAAGGCACACATGTTTTTCTTTCGCTCTCCTACAGGCATGTGCACTTGGAAAGTTGACTCTCTTTCTGCCCTGCACGGAGGACATCATTTCTCCAGCTGGGCGCTTAACCTATTTCCTATGGCGTCCAATTTATCCTGACATTCAAGCGGGATGATTAAGTAACCTGGTCATTAAGACTCAACTTTTTTCACCAGCTTGCCACTTTAGATCTTTTCCTGACCGCATCACTTGTAGAAAAGAAAGAGTTTGCTTCTCTCTCATTCTCTCTCTCTTTCTCTCACTGCATGTGAGTGTGTGTGTGTGTGTCACAAGAACAGGCAATTATAAACCACCAGAGCATGTGATTTTAGCCTAGAACTCAGGGGAAATGTTCAAAGAGTTAAGCATCCTTAGAAACAGTAATTGTTTATTTCTCAATCATCAGTCCAAAAGCTGGTGTACATACTTACTTACTTACTTATTTTTTTTTAAATTTTAAATTTTAAATTTTAAATTTTAAATTTTAAATTTTAAATTTTAAATTTATTTATTTATTTATTTTTTTTTGCAACAGGGAGGGGAAACATGCATAGAGTGGTAATTAGACATCTTCTTGTCTTTTCAATCAGGAGCTATTTACACCTTGAAGTTCATGAATAATGCATGATACACAGGCATGATAGTGGATAATTAGATGGACCAGCTAAGGGGAATGTCAAAGAGGGCTGGGAATCCAAGGATTGCATAAGGTGTGTGGGCATTTTGACATCTACAAAGCACTATAGGTTTGACATTAACTACCTCAGTCTAATGAAGATAATTAGGAGGAAATGTGGGTGTCCAAAAAGGAAAGAAAGAGAGAAAGAAAGAAAGAGAAAAAGAAAGAAAGAAAAGAAAAGAAAAAAGAAAAGAAAAGAAGCAAGGAAACTAGTCTCATAGATTGGTTAGTTTATTGCAGCTGTCCAAAACACAATTGGCAGACACCCACACTGGACATGATTGCCCTTTGATGTGACTGTTATTGACTTTATACAGATGCCAGAGTTAAAATGATGTCTTAAGCTCATTGGTTGACAAGTTCCTGTCTAGGATGCTGTCACTGCAATAAATGTCAACCTATCTTCTTGAGTTCTAATATTTTGTTGTATCTGCAAAGAGACAAATAGCAAATTACTCATATATTCATTGTCCTATCTTGCAAGTAGCTTCTCAGCTATATAAGGAAATGCACAATGCTATGCAAGTCCTTCAGTTTTGTTCTGGGGCTTGAATCTCTTCCATCTGATTTATTTTTCTAGAGCACAGAATAATGGTTCCATTTAATTTATTTATTTATTTATTTATTTATTGGTTTATTGGTCAAGTTTCAGAAAATAATGATCAAGTCTAATTTTCTATATTTTAAGAGTTAGGCTTCTAATCCACATGGTTAGTAAGGCCAAGGATGAATAATAAACATTCCTGATCTTCTTCATGCATATTCAGAACTCATTACTTACAGCATGAGATGGCAACTTTTATGCACAAACTAGTCACTGGCACTAAATCACCACAAGCAGAATGTTTATATCACCTAGTGTCAAATCATGAGCAAGAGTTTTCACAGACTCCCTTGCTTGTCATCCCAGACCGGCTAATGTATGCATTTGCAGAATTGAATTTCTCTGCACTTGTTCACTGTACATTTGATAACTGGGAGACGAAAGTAGGAAGGGGTATCACTGGAAACCAATGAATTTGAGAGGATGTGAGATGATATATCAGTCTTCTCTGTGGTGTTTTACATATAATGACCCACTGACTCATGAAGTCCATTACTTCACATAAAATAGCCAAAGCTTCAGCCCCAGCACAGAGGTGAGGAACTGAAATCAATTCGGAGACCAGATTCTACCCAACAGCAACCCTCCACAGCATCATCAGGTCACCAAACAAAACAGTTTTCCCTTCTGTCTCTTTGCTCATCTGATAGTACTTTTCTGGTCTTCTACCTCCTTGAACAGAGAAGCAAGGAGCAGAGAAATCAAACACTGTCACCTGGTGCTTGAAGACTTTGGCTGACAGCTATCAGGCTTGGTTCTTCCTCTCTTTTCTCCATAAGAGGGAAGAAAAGAAATGTGTAGAAGGGAATCCACAGTATCACCTTTCATTCTAATATTCAGGGGTGGAGTGAGGAGGAGGAGGGACTTGTGACCTGGATGTTTCTCTGGCTGTCTCTAGGTCATAAGGATGCTTTAGTAGATTATGTAGAATCTTTGATGGGGATGAAGGAGTGGTGGATCATCTTGTATCATTTTCATGGAGACCAGTGCTGGCAGAAGGGCAATCAATGCATATAATTCTTCTGTGGAACAAAATCAGTTACTGCTTCCACAATAGTAGAAGCCATAGCAAGGACATACTTCATCTTGGATCCTCCTTGCTGTTTCTTCTTCATTCACAAAAATATACTAATTTCAAACTCCTTATTTTAATTTGGTTTGCATAGTAGTTCTTTTTAAATTTTTTTCCTAGTGTACCTTAGTGCAGTTCTTCAAAGCAAAAACCTTGCAGTTCATCATGAATTTACATTGATCTGTGCATTTCCTCATTCCCTGGATGTTTTCCAGGCCCACATTGCTATTCTTGGCTATAGTTTATATCTCCCTCACAGGTCATCCCTTTTGTAGCTTACTGTCATGTCTATTCCCAGACTACCTTTGCTTGATACCACATAAGCACTTTGTGTTGAAATTTGTCAACAGCTTCTTCATGTGAAGGTTTTGAGGGGATATAAACATTCTTGGTCTATTGCAATTGTAAAAGGAAATTTTCAGGTTTGAGGAGGATTATAGTTATTCACCAAACTGTAATAGCTAGGTTAAGTATAGTGATTTGTGCAGTTGTCCAATGGAATATTTGCATTGAAATCTTCTGATTTCCATATGGTTGGTTGCCTCTGGAATTGTAGAGTCAGAATAGGTGAAAACACCATTTAGTCTGAACTATTTCTACTAGTTCAGACTAAATAGATCACCTCTGAGCCATAGTATCTCACAAGCAGAAATCAGGTGCTTTGCATGAGATGTTTTGCAAGCAACAGTTTTAGAAAGCTCATGCAAGTGAAGCAATTTGTGCAAATGCAACTTCAAAATCACTATGATGTAGGAGAGAATCAGATTCCAGTTATCCCAGGAATTTTTTTGGATGAGTAAAATATTCCACTCAACAATATTATCTTTATTTACTTAGCATGTGCACTCCATTTTTCTTTTTCCAGACACCCAAGGCTTCCAGAAATCTACACAAAAACAATATCATAATATGGAAAGAGCAATCGATATAGCAAAATCAGCCAAAAGGCACTGTAGATATCTATAAGCAGCACTGACAATAGTATAAGCAACTTGGGGCAGTTCCTGATACAATATTAGATAGCTCAAGGCATAGTAATCCTTATCACTCTAATTCTTTTCTATGGCAACAGCAACCAAAATAACTGAGACATCACTCACTGGGGCTATCTTTTCTTTACGCCATCCACCAATAAAAAATGCAAGAGGTACTGGCTGTGGCATCTTGCTGTGGACTCCTTTGCACAGGATAAAAATAATGGTATAATCTAACTGTGGTGCATTGGCAATGTAGTAGTGTGGCCAGGGTTCTAAAGTTTTTAAGCAAAGGCTGGATGGCCATCTGTTGGCAGTGCTTTGATGTAGGTTCCTGCATGGCAGGGGGTGGGACTGGATGGCACCTGTGGTCTCTTCCAACTCTTTGATTCCAAGATTCTTCCAAGATTCTATGATTCTATGACCAAAACTTCAGGTCTCTTTGATTAGCAGGGACCATGACGTTATCTGCCACTCCCCTGAGGCTTCCCTGTTCAGTCTACATTAACTTCTAATACTCACAGTAACAGGGAAAGTAAATTTTTCTAGCAAGGCTCTATGTTATGAGCTATCTCTTTTGTAATGCAAAGTGAATGGCACTGGCTGGATCTTTAATGGGCAATTCAGACACTGTCTTTAGTGGAGAGGAAAACTGTAATGTCAGAAGTAATATGTTGGCTCAGATCAACACAGCTGCCTAGATTTCTGGACTTTCCACATGGTTATATGGGCACTCTCATTGTCCACATTGCACTTCAAATTTTGGCATTATAGCCCTATGTATTGGCTATCTCAAAAGAAAGATATAAGTCTGTCAGCAAGGCTGAAGACGCTAAAATATCAGCTATTCCCCTTGGGTTTCAGAGCTGCTGTTTGTATCAAGCCAGTTGCTGACAAAAAGAAATCAGCAAACCAGTGTGACAGACAGTGAACATGGCAAGGTCAAGGATTCATGCTGACGTGGCTCCCAAGAAAGGCTTTGCAAGAATCTATTTCCCTGGACACTACCGTTGTGATAAACACAACACCTTTAACAATCATTTCCTAGCCTTTGTCTTCCTCTCTGTAAACAGCACCCTGAGGAAACTGGGGTAGGATATAAAGGTGATGGTGATGATGGGAAAGTTACAGCCAACTCTTGCTATCTTCCTTCCTCAGCCTACTAATCACACTGTGGATGTACACGCTATAGGCATAAACTGCTTCAGTTTTCATTCCCCCTTTCCAGGAACCTGGGAGTAGTAAATTCTATAATCTACCAGAAGCTGGTATTTGGAGTCACCAATAAAAGGTTTAACATAATGTTTTATTACTACGCACTACGTATTGGGAAGTCTGAAAAGATGGGGCCTGCTACCAGTGGCTACATGACTATTAGAAGCAGGGGAAGAGCTGTATTGAAGGAAATCAAGCCAGGGCCATTTCTGCACTAAACTGTTATAGTGTTATTATTCCACTTGCAACATCCTATGGAATCCCGGGGTTTGCAGTTTTGGGAGGGACCAGAAACTGAAAACCCCAGGATTCCATAGGATGTCACAAGTGGAATAATAGTGCTATAACAGTCTGCTTCAGAAATGGTCCAGGACTGACTAACGAGGAAGCAACAGAGCAGACAAGAGAAGAGGGACCACAGTAAAAACCTACCTCTGTGTCTCTATGTCTATTGCCCCCTAGAGGGACATAGGTACTTGTGCAAGCCTGACTGACTTTTCTCCACTTTGAGCACTGGAGTGAGAGCTAAGAATTTCCAACAGATCATTTTGAGTTCCCTCACCAGTCCAAATTTTTCATGATGATTTAGGTACTAATAGTTAAAGGCTGAAACATCCTTTAGTCTTACGGATGTGTTTGCTTTCAGTGACTTTGCTTTTGCTGCCACAGAAAGCTTTGGTTCTTCCCTATTGGCCCTATTCAGGGCAATCACAAAACATTTTGCTGCTGAGGCACAGAATGAGAGATGCCCCTCACCATTCAGTTTAGTATATAAAAGATATGCAGACTGGCAGCTGAAGCTGATTCCTGCACTGATGACAGGACAGTATTCCCCATTGCACACAAGAGAGCAGCTCAGCTTAGCAGATCTCATGTCAGAACCCACAGCAATATTCATTCTGTACCCCTCCCCTTACTATCTGCCACCTGAGGCAGCTGCTTTGCTCCACTCAGTGGCAGGGCCAATTTTCTAGCCTTGGTCACTATGTTCACCAGCATCACCACCATCCATGGTCACCAGCATCACCACCATCCATGGTCTGAAAGAGAAAGTCTGAAGCCAAGAACCCATTCTGCATGATTTAGCATGATTTAGAATACTGGTGATGCAGGAAACTTGTAGGGAATCTCTGTGTGCAAGGCAGTTGATGTGCTCCCATTCTTCTCCTGAAATTGCTGCGCAGTGAAAGTGTTGCAGTGAAAGAGATGGAATCCCCTGCGCTAATTCTTTTCTCAGATAGGACTATTCTGCATCATGTTTCCATGGTTCCTTATTCAGTGGTGCAGCTATGTAATCTTAAAGCTGGGTTTAATGGTATTTTTCAGGTAGAGACACAGTGGTTTTCAGTGTTTAGTTCTCCAGATGTTTTGGACTTAAGTTCCCAGAATCTCTGACCACTGCCCAAGCTAGCTGGAGCATCTGGGAGATGAAGTCCAAAACACTTGGAAAACCAAAGTGTGAGGATTACTGCTAGATAACAGGTAAGTCTTTACTGCCATGTTCTATGTCTGGCCAATGTTTTGACATGTCAGTCTTGTGGGGAGGGGTACAAAAAAAAATCTGTTTGACTGTTTTGGAAAAAAAAGGAAGAAATAGGGGAAGAAAATATTTAGAGTATGTGCAGCTTTGCATTTTAAACTCATTTAAATCATGGGCCAATCTACAGGAATAAAATGGACTTTTTTTTTGCTGCCTTGATGTTTAAAATATTTGCTTGGGAGTAAGCACCATGTCCTTTTAAGAAAGGGTAATATATTTATTTTATTATATTATATTAATATTGTAATATATTTTCAAAGTAAGACTAGTAAATTGTAGTAAATCCAGCATTGTAGTCCAGTGCTCAGACCACTACACCACACTGGCTCTATTGCCTAAAATATGAAAAATCTCCTCAAAATATCTCAAGCAAGCAATTTAACCCCCTCCACAAAAAAAGTAATGAGGGGGAGAAAAAGGAAGAAGAAAAAAATTACTTGTTTCATGAAAGAGTAGCAATGTTACCAACTGTTGCATCTTTTTGCAAAAAGAATATTGTTGTCCCTAAACAGCAACAAACTACAGGAAGCATTGTTATTGGTAACATGTTATGAAACAAAGCAAGTGGAAATGGAAGCAATCAAGAAGAACTCGGAAAGGAGCAGTGCAAATACATCTTCAGTACATGTTAAGTAACAGAGCTTCTCCTATTTGAATCTAAATTCCTGGACAAATTATACATTCACACTTCTGGCCAGCTGAAGGAAAATCCAGCATAAAAGAGTACACATTCAAATGACAATCAAAACTGAAGCCTGTTTCACATGAAGATTTTGGTGAGGTGGTGAATGTTCTTTTTCCCGTCCTTCAGAGTGTCCAAAATGTGCAGTCAGTCAGGATTTGATAAGCCTTTGTCATTATTTATTTAACTTATATCCCACATTTCTTCCATATGGGTTTCAAAGTGGCTGCTACCATACATTAAACCAAAGGATCTAAAATAGTCTGAAGTACAAAAATATAAAAACCATTAAACATGATGGACTTAAAAACATTAATTTGAAACAGTTAAAAGCACATTAAAACTTACCTATCACATTACTCCAACCAGATAAAAGCTGAATGTTCTTTAAATACGAAGGCCCTTGCCTGCTGGCAAAAACAGGTGGGAGGGGGCCTAGCAAGCTTCCCTTTGCAGAGAGTTCCACAAGCTAGGAGCAATTACCAAGAAGACTCTCTCCTGGGTCCTCACCAGCCAAGACTGTGATGGTAGTGGGACCAAGAGAAAACCCTCCCTGGAAGACTTTAAAACTCAGGAAGGCTCATAGCTGAAGGTGCATTAGCAGGGGAAGACACATAAAACTCATTAACAAGTAACCCTATTTGAAGAGCTTTCCATCCATCCATCTCTTACTAGTAAAAATATAATAATAATAAAAATGTCAACCAACAGTATCCCAAAATTACATGATAATCCAAATCAACAGGTTGAGGCAATTGCCTGCCTCACTCTGTCAGATGGTAGGACCCATCCTGCTTATCTGTGCTTATTGATGCAAATAAATTGGAGTAACTAGAAAACCATGTACTGCACAGGTAGGAAAATGTGCCAGGGTATAGAACATTTTTGCCCCTCTGCCCTTTTAGAAGGCCACAGAGATATAGAATAACAGAATCATAGAACTGGAAAGGACTGGAAAGACCATCTGGCCCAATTCTCTGCCATGCCAGAACATACAGCTAAACCACTCTGGAAAGATGACAATCAAACTTCTGTTGAAAAACCTCTGAAGGATTGTCAACCACCCTCCTAGGAAGCTTATTCTACTGTCATGCAGCTGTTAACAGTCAATAAATTGTTCCGAATGATTAGGTGGAAGCACTTTATGTTCTAGTCTTTGGAGCAGCAGAAAACAAATTCACCCCATCTTCCACATGGCATATTTTCAAATATTTAAATATGACTATTATATCACCTCTCATTTTTCTCCAAGCTAAATATAGCCAACTCCCTAACCCACTCCTCATAGAGCTTGGTTTCCAGACCTTCTACCATTTCGATCAGTCTCCTTTGGACGTGTTCTAGCTTGTCAATATCCTTCATGAAAGAATATTCTATGGTGCCCAAAACTGGATACAGAATTCTAGGTGAGGTTTGACCAAAGCAGAATAGAATGGTGTTATTACTTCCTTCTGTCTAGAAACATTATAATCCTATTGACAAAGCCTAGAATTGCATTGGCTTTTTGGCTGATGCATCATGCTGTTGTCTCAAGTTTAGTCTGTTGTCTACTAAGACCTCTTGACCCTTTTCACATGTACTGCTTTCAAGCCAGCTGTTAGCTATCCTACACTCATGTGTTTCATTTTCTTGCCTAATAATCTAGTACCCTACATTTATCCCTGTTGAATTTAATTTAGTTAGCCTTTGTCCAACAATCCACTCTACCAGGATCATTTGAATTCTGAACCTGCCCTCTTGGATATTAGCTCTTCTTCTAATTTGATGTTATCCTCAGATTTGATAAGCATGCCTTCTATTCCATCATCTTAAGTTATTTAGATGACTTAGAACCCTGTGGCACTCCATTAATAACTTTTCCCTAGGATGAAGAACAAATATTGGTGAGCAATTTCTGGGTTTGGTTCATCAACCAAGAGCAAATCCATCTAACAATAGTACTGTTTAGTCCATATACTACCAGCTTGTCTGTAATTACATCATGGGGAACTTTATAAAAAGCATTACATAAATCAAGATATAGTATATCCACAGCACTCTTCTGAGCTACCATGGTTGTAAATCTATCAGAAAAACAGATAAAATAAATTTGGCATATTTTATTTTTGAGAAACCTATGCTGGCTTTTAGACAACATCTCCCACACCTCCAGTCTACTGGAACTGTTTCTGTTCTCCAAGATTTTTCAATGATGATCATCAGTTGTTTTGACATTATATCTGAAAGTTCCTTTAGTACTTTTAGATACAGTTCATCTGGCGATGGAACTTGAATTCATTTAGAGTACATAGGCATTTGCCTAAATTCCCTAAAGGTACCAGATCCCATCTGATCTTGGAAGCTAAGCAAGGTCAGGTCTATTTAGTATATTTGGATGGGAGACAAACAACAAATCCAGGTGCTATAGACTATATTTCAGAGGAAGGAAACGGCAATGCCACCTCTGAGTATTCCTTTTCTAGAAAAACCTTATGAAATTCATGAGATTGCCACAAGTCAAGAGGTGACTTGAAGGCACGTACACACTCACACACTTAGGCATTTCTGCACTACTTCTTTACCTGTTCTGGCCTACAATCTGCTCACTGCATCATTTGTTCTAATTTTTACCAGACTGAGCACTGTTTTCATTTTATGAAGAGACTGATGCAAGGTAGATGTTGAGCAGCTCTGTGTTCTGTCTATTCCACCTTTTCCATGCCGTGGCCCCACTATTCCATTGTTGCTTTTCTTGCTCCAAACACAGCTCTTAAAAGGAAAAAAAACTTTTTAAAAATGATTTTTAACCCCTCTAACAAAACCAGAGCTCATTCTGATATTTAGATATTAGATTTTTTTAAAAAACAAACACACACTTTCTCTAGACAAATACTGGCTATTTATTTGTATTCCTCTTTGGTGATGTCTCCTTTCTTGTATTCCTTGTATATGTCTATTTTAAATCTCAGACCATCAGAGATTTACATTTTCCATTGGGTTGTTTTTTAGCCACCTCCCACTTTCCTAACCAAAGACCTATCAAATGGGGTCTGTGGGGTCATATGTGGCCCATGAGTCACATTTTCCCCCACTCCTGTTATATTGACATGATGAAGGGATGGATGTAAATGGGGATGAGCATGGCAGGTCTCTCCTCCACCTCCATCACTGCCCTCAATGCCCTTCAGAAGTTAGAAGTAAGTTGCTGTGCTGGTAAATGTTTTCTCTTTGGTGGTGGTGGTAGCGGTGGTGGTAATTAATATTTATTTCCCATCTTGACTCCAAGGAATTCAAGATGCCATGTTTGGTTCCCTCCCCCCATTTTTATCCTCACAAAACCCCTATGAAGTAAGATAGGCAAAGACATAATGGCATCTACAGTTGACAGGCAAGCTTCATACCTGAACAGGGATTTGAAGCTGGGTCCCAAGTCCCCAACCAACAGTTTAATCACTACACTACCCTGGCTGTCAGTGAAGGCTACCAGATTGATTCAGAACACAAATTTACCTGCACTTTCTAAAGGGCACAAAGAGTCTTGGAGAATAGGTGAGGCCAATCATTGTAGACCTTTGTTCTATCCTAGTTTATGGAGGATGAGATAGAAGGGTAAAGCTGACATATGTATCCCTATTGTTCTTGATCTCACCTGAGATCAAAACCTGTCCTCAGCAAGGTGTGCAAAGGTTATATATGCCTTTTCCCAGTAGTATAGGATCTTGAAAACTATTACTGAATCCCATTACAGGTAATTGTAGTCTTGGACCTTTCAGGAACCTAATCCCAAGAAAATTAAATTAACAAACCAGACCTTACATTATTTTCCAAAAACAGAGCTCTGTATTTTCAAAAACCTATCAGCAAATGTCTTTGTTCCCAAATCTCACACGTTAGGATTGTTGGGATAAAGAACTGAAACAAAGGAGAAAGAGGTCAGCTTTCTTAATTCTGGCTTGAATTCCAAACAAGTTTACAAGGTGTTTAATGGGAATAGCCAATACCCCAGTGTATGTCATCAGAAAAAGCTTCTAAAATGAAATATTTAATTGAATGCATCTGGTTCTTTTCCCCACCTGCGTAAGTCAAATCCCTTTCAAATTGAAGCCACAAATCTTAAACAGATTACACACCCCACTGAAATAACAGCAATCTTATGATATGCTTCCGAAGTTCCTAGCATTCATGAAAATATGAGGCTCACACATGCTCACACATGGTCATTAATCAAACATGGTTTGATTATGGGGAAATACCATAGCAGATCAGTTGTCATGATAACAGAATATATATTACACATAAATGGTGAATGCAAACCAGAACTGGCCCAAGACATTTTGCTGTCTGAGGCAAAGAACAAAGTGATGCCACCTTCCATTCCATGTACAAAAACTGACTGGACTGGCAGTTAAATCTTTAACACTGGAAGTGTGACAGTATCCTCTACTGCACCTGGAGTCAGACACTAGAACGCAGGACAGGCTATGTGGACACACTGATCTCCTCCAAACCCTTGTTGCCACCTCTCAGCAGCCACTTTAAATGACTTCCTCATTCTGCCTAATGGTACAGCCAGTCAGGACTAGGCACAATCTGGAGCTCTACTGGACTATAAACAGACCGGAGTGGTTCCATTTATGCCAATGTCAAGAAGAGATCTCAATGGTAGTCCTCTGCAGAAGCAGAGCTTTCTTTGAGATGTAAATAAATATGGCTTTAGCTTCAGCAACTGAGACCTCAGCAACCTTAAACATGCACTAGAGTGGAGGGAATCATCTAAAATAGAGCTCAAGTATGGACAACTTTGACTTCTCAGATGTGTCAAATTCTCAGAAACACCATCACATTGTGAGATTGTGGTAGTCCAGATTACCATAATATAGGCAGCAACAATGTGAGTGGGGTTTCTTTTTTTCTCTTTTTTTTTTCTTTTGAGGTGAGGTTTGCAAGATAGTCTCAGGCACATACACCCATATACCACACAGCATGATGAAGGAGATTAGGTGAGGCATTCTACTCACATGTGATTGAACAGAGGTAAAACATCTTTTCAGACCTTGCTGCTCAACCCTAAGATTGAGGGAGTCAGGAGAGGAGGTGCAGGAACATATGGTAACCAGAAGGCAGAGTCCGTGTATGTTATCTCCTTGCTCTACCTACACACTGTTATTCCCCCATACAAATATCTGAATGAGGTTCATGTCATCTTGCTTATCAAGAGCTCCTGTCTTGCTCCCAAGACAGTTTGCAAGGCCAGCCCTACCATCAGGCAGACAGAGGCAGCCAAGTCAAGCAGCTTGATTTAGAATGCCCATGAACGTACATTCTGATCTCTATCGTTGTCCTCCTCCTTTTCTGCAATTTCATAGTCTACCAGCTGCTACTGATTGGAATTTTGGACCATCAAAAATTCAGCAATCTATCCAACCATCTAGAAAACAATCATGCATTCTCGGGTCCTGAGCCATGGTGGTGCAGTAAATGAATACCCAGCTTATTGGGGGCAATTAGCTAAACACATTGTAAACCGCTTAGAGAGCACTTATTTGATATGCAGTATAGAAATATACATTCTCTTGCTAATGTGACATATTTCAAGCAATAGTGCTTTTTGCAACTTGTGTTGTTGTGATCCTGTTTGGGGCTATTTCATTGAGAAGATTTCTCAGTCCACTTGGAATCACTCCTAGAGCACCTACCCATAGAGGAACTGCAGTTGCTTTCTGTTCCCAAAATCACCAACTCTCGTTTTGTAGGAGCCAATATTTCACAATGTTTTCCCTCTCTTTGTTTTCAATTCTGCTGTCCCTTGGGATTGCTACATTTATAATCCAAGCTTTCTTTTTTCTCAGCCATGGTTATGTCTGGTGTGTTATGAACTAATTGTTTGTAAGTTTGAATCTTAAAATGTTAAACAATAATAATCCTAAAATTCTCTTGGGACTGTAAAATGGTGGTGGTGGTGATGTTTGGTTGCTTTGCTGTTGCCAGTGGTGGTAGTAAACTGTCAAAGAAAGGGAAGACAGCTATGGACTTTTCTGCTTTGCAGTTGTGTTGTTATTTGCTTGTCAAGTCAACTTATAGCAACCCTATGGATGAGAGATCTTCAAGACCTCTGGTCATTAACTGCTCTGCTCAAGTCTTGCAGACTCTGGCTCATGGCACCCTTGATTGAATCAATCAATCCACCTGTAGTGCAGTCTTCTTCTTTTCCTATTTCCTCCCACTTTTCTGAGCACTATTGCCTTTTCCACTATGTCCAAAGTACAACAGTTACAGTTCATTTTTGCTTCTAGGAGGAATTCAGGCTTCATTTGTTACAAGACCCATTCAGAACTCTTCTGCAGCACCACATTTCAAATAGGTTGATTTTCATCCTGTCAGCTTTTTTCATTGTCCAGCTTTCACAACCATACACAGAAACTAGCAATACCATGGCCTGGGCAATTCTTACTTTTCAGCTGCAGGTGACAAAATACCTTGGCTGGCCTTGGCTGGGTATTTTATACTTCAAGCTAGAAGCATAGTGGAAGCATGTCATTCTCTGCCTCAGGCAACAAGACATCTTGGGTTGGCCCTTATGATTCAGTAAAAGGTGGTAATTGATTTGGTAGTAATGTGTCAGGCATTCCCATTTTACCTGCAAGTTATTACCTGCAGAATGTTAATAGCCTTTCCTAAGACCTATCTGATGGGAAATAAAAGGCTACAAATGCAGAAACAGTGGAAAGAAAACAGAAACTCCAAACTTAAAAAGACAGCATTTTAACCAATCTGATCTGTGATGATTTATGAGTCTTCAAGGTTTCTGCATATCAAATCAACTGCATTTTTATGAGTCACAGCTTTTTTATGGTTGTCAATGTATAAATAACAAGCAGTTACGCAGCAAACCATCTATTCAAGTAGCAATACAGCTGCTGAAAGTGAGGTTCTCACGTTGCATGCTTACAAATCAAGTCACAATTCGCTTCAGCTTTTGCTTAGCTTGTTATTTAACTTCCAATTCCTGCTAACAGAAGCACTGAATACCTATTTAACCATGTGCTACTACAAATTAGGCAGGCTTATTTATTTATTTAAGCACTGGCTTCAGACCTCTACTGCAGATAGAGACAGTTCTGTAGGTGGAAAATAAACACATATCCACCTATTCTGAATTTGATTTCACTAATCTAACAACAGAAACAGTTGCAACACTGAATTCAATTAGCAGATTTTCCTATTGCAAAACTGGTCTTCAATTCTGATTGTGTGGTTTCCAAAGCAGAACCTCCAAAAGGAATATCATTTTGACTTTCACAATGCACAAACTTGTCTGTCCCTAAAAAGCAAACACTGGTTTTGATTTTGCACTTGAAACCAAAGATCTCACAAACTCTGCGGTTGCCTGCTAGCACACTCCTACAGGGGGTGTTTATAATTGTTAGAGCTAGATTTTGCTGTATGCATCTGTGGGTGACAATGTTAAAAAAGCAAGGGCAAAACACATAAGCTGAGCAAAGTTCACCAGCCAGTCACAAAACCAGAGCAAGTTGTTGGCAAGTACATTGAGCCTTCCCCAGGCAACTTGTGAGTCAGTGTGTGGTCAAAATCTAGAGACTCGCTGTGCTGTGGAGGATAGAGTGTTTGACTGAGACTTGAAACATCTAGGTTCCAGTCCTATTCACTTTGTGACAGTCACTCTTTCTCAGTCCATCCAACCTTAGAAGGTATTGGTACTGTAAGAATAATGGAAGGAGGAGAAAACCCATACATGTTGCTTTGAACTCTTTTGAGGAAAGACTGGATGAAATGTAGCCAATTTAAAAAAAAAAAAAAAGCCAAGGTCTACAGGTTAACCATATCTTTATTATGATCTAGAACAATTACACAATAGTATGCAAGCTTTGAGTTCTCCAAAACAGTTGATCAAGCTAAGTGGCCATAAAGGGATTGGAAGAGGAGACCATAGAGGGCCAACTGTTTTTAGTTAGGTGTCTTAAGCCATGAGGTCAATGGTTAAACACAGCACCAAGACAGAAAGTGCAGGCTTGGTGAGTCACTGGTAGGTGTGGAGGTATTGCAGGACATTGAGCAATGCTTTCTAAGGTGAAAACAAAATGGTGTTTCTCCATGTTTAAAAATACAAGGTAATAGCTCAGACATCTGCCTCTTGCCTTAGGCAAAACATGCAGGTTTCTTAGGTGGCATACAGCAGAAAAGAAACAACACTGCCTTCATATAAGCAAAGGTGGAGATTAAATTTTAATCAATGTAATATGTTTAAATAAATGATAAAAATTTGTCACATGAGTTGCTTCAGTTTATAGGTGTTCAGAAGGTGCTATAGATCTAGCTGCAGCTTCTTCTTTTGGCTGGTAGTGCCACAAAGGCAGAATCCCTATTGCATAGGCCAATCCTGTCCATCTCTACCCAGAAGTGAGGCCTACTGAGTTCAGCAACAAGTTTCTTCTTAGCTAAGTGCATATAGTATTGCACCCTGGGCCATTTTCACACTACATGCCCCTCCCTACACTGCAAACCCCAGCCAAAAATTCCATAGGATGTTGAAAGTGGAATAATTGTTCTATAAGAGTATAGTACGGAAATGGCCCTGAACAATTCTTATCACTTAAACTTATCTCACAGGAGGAAACTGTAACAGCATGAAGATATTATGAACTTTCTAATATAAGTGCAAAAACTGTTGTTGTTTTTCTTAAGATTTTTTATATATAAAATGAAAATTATCTACCCTGGAATTGACCTCCACTCCTTCTTAAGCATGTAATCAGATTGCAGAAACTATTTCAGATCATTTCTCTAAAATAATTATAAACTGATAAGCACTTTACAGCTTTTTTTTTTTTTTAGCAGAGTGATGTCATAGCAGCATGACATCATGTTTTCTGGCACAGCAAAGGAATACATGCTGTACATGTGCGCTGAATGGGTGAGCATAAGGAGCCAAACATTTCCACATATTTGTCCTTTTCTATGTTAGCATTATAGTGGTTTTAAGCAATATATCACTTTACCTTTAAAATCATATGTCCATAGGAAAAAGGACTTTTCTGATATAATTTCTGTTTCAAAACCATATGTGCTCCTTCCATGTGTCCTGTAACTGGGATCATAATCAAATGATAAACAAATATGGTATTCTTTGAATAGAAAGGGGGAACAAGGGGAGATGCTGAATCTTTGAATTCCAATATCTTTTGATCATAATTCCTATTACTGAAACACTTTTTAAACTTCACCAGTGTGCTGCTGGGATGTATTAGTCACATAAACAGAGATAAAGCCTAACATAGAGCAATAAACAGAATAAGGATGCAAATTCTACCTGCCTGAAATCATTTCCTTAGAAAGAAAAGTTTGCCAACTGTTGGATGGAAATATAGAAAACAAATCATGAAGGCTACCACTTCTTTAAATAGAATCTCTTCCTAATCTCAGAGAGATTACAATTCAGAAAGCTTTTGGAAAACACAACCAGTTTAGATAGCATCTGGGCAAATCCAATTATTACTACCAAACAGAAGAGACCTTTGGAATTATTTAAATTCTGTTGGTTCGGTGGCCCTATTATAATTGGAATTAGCATTGGATTTAGACCTCTGACAACTGAGTGCCTGATGCCCTTGGCAGGCAAGGATCTGTCATGAGATCTTTCTGGACAGATTGTCCTCACAGTGGTTCTGCTTGGAGTTGGGTGGCTTATTTGACTTGCATGCTGTGGAACTATTTCTCATCACCATTTCATCTGTACAATGGGATCTCATAGGGACCTACTTTGTCTTCTTATATGGTTGAAGATCTTCATGAAACTACTGTATTTGCTGGCATATAAGACTCACTTTTTCCCAAAAAAATACTGTTTGAAAATGGGGTGTGTCTTACACGCCATTGTATTTTATATGCCAGCAAATAGTATTTGCCAGTGTATAGGTGGGCTGCGTCTTATACACAGGTGAATCTTATACCCAGGCAAATATAGTACTTAGTGAAGTCATCCAGAGTTTCAGAGAGCAATGTTAACTCACGGACTGTTCTGCATGAAAGAGTATAACAGGTCTACAGTACATCATGAAACTAATTGCTTGGGTTCAAATGACTTCCTGGACCAACTGGATGCTGATTTATTGGGATTAATGTTCCTTGCACAGCTGAGAGCTCAAGCTCCCTTTCCCAACCAGTGGCCCCAGTGACACAGGCAGTATAGAATGGGTACTCTATCAACCCTTAAATTAAAAATGCCAAAGACTGAACTTAGAGCTTTCTGTATGCAAAAGAAGTATACGACCAAGCTGAACTACTGTCCTAGTCTATGGCATGCCTAGAGTGCCACTTATGTTGGCTGTGAGCTTCTGGAACTGGTAATCCAAAAAGTAACTTTTCTGAGCTCTGGGCCAGAGACTACACCATGGCCTAAGTGCAGTGCCTAGAAACACTTGCCAGTCTTGATGAATGCTGGGGCTGTCAGGAGAAGGATATGAGCTTATGTCTGTGGCTGGAAAGTGTGGCCTTAACACACTGTTGTAAACCACTGGAATAATCCTGATGGCTACATGCCATGCAGTTTGCCATGTGGTTTCCCTTCGTTATGTAAACTGAGTGGGAATTATGCAGCCCACTAGATGTCATTAAGACCACAACTCCCAGTACTCTTCATCATTGGCTATATTGGCCAGAGGAAATAGGACTTTCAATCCAGCAACATCTGGAGACCCACATGATTCCCATTGAACTGTCAATGGTCTCCATGAACTTAGAAGCCGTTTCATTTTGGGTTGTATCACAAGTTAATCTACCCTTCTACAGTCAGTTCTGATCAGCAACAGCTACCTAGGATTTCAGTCAGTAATTTCTGTCAATGATGGAGAGATTTTTGAGTTCAAAGATGGACTTTTCACACTTGGAATTAAACCTTGGCATTTCCTTCACAACAAATGATTGATCTTCCTGGGATTCATGAATGGTCATTGCCATTCAATTTGGAAAGAAAATGTAATTATACATTTTGGCTTAGTCTGTATAGAAAAGCTCGGAATCTTCTTGGGATGTTGTTTGATTTCTTCAGTGTATAAAATGTCAGACTGAATCCTGTTACACTCTTTACAGTCTTTTTTCTTTAGTATCAGTCAGTGATATTAGAGCCAGCATTGTGTAATGGATTGAATATTTGACCACAACACTCAAGACCAGGACTGAAGCCCCCACTTGCCCGTGGAATCCTACTAGATAACCTTGGGGAAGTTACACACTCTCAACCTCAGAGAAAGGCAAAGGCAAACCCTTTCTGAACAAATCTTGCCAAGAAAACACCATGAGAGTTTTACTTTAGGGTTGCCATAAGTCAGAAATACCTTGGAAACTGTCCTCTGAGGTTGAGAGAGAATGACTTGCCCAAGATCACCCAGGGGCTGAACAGGGATTTGAACCTGGTCTCCAGGGTCATAGTCCATCACTCAAACCATTACACCAAGCTGAATCTCTTCTGCCTGGATTCCAGAAGCAGGGACCAATATCAGTGGCATTTGGCCACTTTTTAATGGCAACAGGATGGCCAGCAAGGTCTGGATTTTAAATTAATAGTAGATTCACTGTCTCAGATTTTCAATGAATGAATGACAGCAAACAAATGAATCATTTTAATAAGAAAACCTTTGGCCCTATGCATATGTAATTCAATATAAGTCTAGTCTCTGACCACAAAGCCATATGCACTGGCTATAGAGAACTGTGTGGTTTGATTAGTTTCCAGTAGGATATTTAATTTTTAGCTATCCTTTGACACTAGCACTGTACAAGCCAAAATAGTCCCATAGGTCTCTGGGGCTTCTCTGAGTCTTTTATTTATACAAGTCTTCTAACACTCAGCAAAGCATAGCAGCAAAAAAACATCAAGTGTCTGTTACAGGACTTGACACATATCTGTCTGTATCTCTAGAATTTTTACAATCCACCCTTGAATGGGACAAGAAGGAAGAAAGTAAAGCAAGGATAAATATGAACACAAAGCAGAAACATGAATTTTCTTTTCTTCCTTGCTTGCTTTGTAGTATGAGGTATTAAAGGATTTGGATTAGGAACAGGAATCATGCAGCTCATGGGTTTTGTGTGGCTATTGGACAACATAACTTGTCCTTGGTCCCAAACCATTTGTGAGGGGCAAGAGGAGCAGACAAAATCACTTTTTCTTCAGCCAAAAACTGCCTCTAGGACATGCATTTTTGCTCTGTGAATGTTGTTTCGGTGGCTTCAGCTCAAATCAGGAAAAAAAAATCACTCTCAAAAGTGAAATGTCACCTCTGATCACAGCCAACTCTGATGTTGAATGTCCACCCTTCAGGCCAAAGTGCCACACAAAGAAGTGGCATGTGTGTGCACATATGTGTCTGTCAAGTTATGGCAACCCCATGAATTTCACAGGCTTTCTTAGGCAAAGCATACTCAGCAGTGATTTTTGCCAGCTTCTTCCTCTGAAATATAGCTCACGGCACCTGATATTCATTGCTTGTCTCCCATCCAAGTACTAATCAAGGCTGACCTTGCTTAGCTTCCAAGATCAGACCAGAGCTGGTGCCTTTAGGGTATTTAGGCCCCAAAAGGTGGCTTACTGAAAGAAAATTTGAAGGAACAAATTTTCAAAAAGAATTTGAAGTAAGATATAACCATGGCACCACCCAAATGTTCTAGGAAGATGTTCTAGGCATAACAGACACAGAGAGAGAATGAGAGAGAGGGGGAGAGAGTGAGTTTTGTGTGTGAGAGAGTGAGTGTGTATATTCAAGCAAACCAGCATAACCATTGCCATCATCCCGACACTCTTAGATTAGTATCAGAGGCCCTATATATGTGTTTGCCTATTTAGAGCTAGAAGGCAGACAGTCATGAGCAGTATAGGTTTTAACAGTTATGGTCTCCTGCTTGTGGAACTACATTCCAAATTATGTCTGCCATGCTCTGTCATTGCAGGCCTTCAGGTGGGCCCTGAACACTTATTTGTTTGTCCTTCTTCTGTAACAGACTTAGAATTCTTCTATAACAGAGTTAGAATTTCAGAATTCTAAAAATTTTATTTTTAACATTTAATTCTTTTCCTATTTTTTTTATTGCAATTCTTACAATTTTATTATGGTTTTTGTTTTTAAGGGGAGAGCTTACCCTTAATAAAGAATGGCTTATAAATCTTAAAAACGCAGTACAATAAACTCAAGGATTGGAAAGGCCAGCATTCATTTCTAGCCTCTTCACCTTGCATGGCAGAAAGAGTTTCCACATCTTCCATCACAGAGACTCAACGGTCAGATTCATCACAGGACTCCATCTTGCTATGCTAGAAAGCTCACCTATCTTCCTCTGTGGCTCAGGTTCTCAGTGAACACAATGCTTACTGCGATGCCCTTCTCATTCCTGTAATTTTGCTTACTCTCCTCATTTTATGCCACCGCTAAGTGGTCGACTTGAGATCTCTCATATTTATTAGGCAGGAGAATTAAGAAGTGAGAAGCAGAAATATACTCAGGTTCTGGACACCAGATACCCAGATACTTTGCTCTCTGCTCAGACACTAACTTTTTAATGCCCACCCAGAGCACATGAGAGTAATCTAGTAACACCAGTGAAATTAATTCCTAGTTCCTGCGAGCTGTGAGTGCAAGAGTGCACAGACCCAAGGTGTAACTCTGCCAACCACGGAAGAAGCTGACCAGCTCTCTAACATCAGTGGAGCCAACATTTCTCTGACAAGCTAAAGCTCACATTAATCTCACTCCTAGGGCATCTATGCTTTACAATTTGTATACACTGCTGGTTTATTTAATTAAAGGCTTCTACTTTGATCTTTTCCTCTGTCTCTGCTGTAGTTTAGGGTATCCAGAGTCTCCATTATTCTACTTTTTTTTTTCTGGACTTCGGAAATTTTCCTTCTCTAATAATCAGGACTACATGTAGGTTGTGATCCCATAGGGATGCAGGGAAATTGTAAAGATGATATAAATGGAGATAAAATCTAGCTTTCACATAAAAACTCGAAGTCTATGGTCCTTACCAAGGTATGGAATTGCTTGAATGTATGTAAGTAATGCCTGCAAAGATCTCAGAAGTTCAGCATCCTGAATCAATCCCTAACCCTCAGCTCAGATTGCCACATTAATCAATCCAAAATAAGACAAATTGTGCAGATTTCCTCAGCTGGCAAGCATTTATGGCCTACATCCAATTGTTCCTCCCAGGTGAATAGAAAGTTAACACTTATATAAATTCCATTGATTCAATGGGTCTACTCTAATTAGGACCAGTAATTGGATTTAGAATTATAAATTACAGAATTTGTATTGCTCAAGTGGATATTGTTTTTGTGCAGTTGGTCTTTTTGCCAGAGATGCCTTGCAATTAGAGGAGGCAAGTTTGCCTTTGGGGGAAGGTGCTGAAGTTAAACCATTTAACTCCTGACCAATAACAAAACACTGCTATGAAATTCAGTGTAGAGATTATGCTGATGAATCCCAGAATAGCTTTCAACATTTTCTTTCATACCATTTATACTACAATTCTTTAAAATATTGCAAAGTAACCAAGTGCTTCAGCGAATCACTTTACCTAGGTATCAAAAAGGAGCTGGACACAATTTTGCTAAAGAGAGAGACAGAGAAGTCCAAGATCCTCTTGAGAGGCTTAAAAGAGAAAGTGATTTATGGCAAGCTGAGGTCATATGGTGAGCCAGTTTAACATAGTGGTTTGAGTTTTGAACTAGGATGCTGAGAGACCAGTATTCAAGTCCTCACTCAGCCCTGGAAACTCGTGGGTGATGTTGGGCAAGTCACACACTCCTAGGTTCAGAGGAAGGCAATTTCAAATCCCCTTTGGACAAATCTTGCCAAGCAAGCCCCATGACAAGTTTGCCTTAGATCACCATAAATTGGAAATGACTTGAAAACACAGTGCAATAAGAAGTTTCCATGTGGATGACATGTTTAAGAACCTGTGCTCTAGGGAATAGGGCAGCTCACAAGAAAGCAAAAGTTAGTCATTTCTGTTTTAAGGGGAGTATGCGGGTTTTGATTGTTGTGTGCCTTCAAGCAGTTTCCAAATTATTAAGACTCTAAAGTGAACCTCTCACAGGGTTCTTTGGAGCTGAGAGTGTATGATGTGCCCTAGGTCATCCAGTGAGTTTCCATAGCCAAGCAGGGAATTGAAACCTTAGTCTCCAGAGCTGCAGTCCAGAGCTCAAACTGCGACCCCACAATGACCCTCAAGTATGTGGGACATGTCCTAATAATGCAACTCTTTGGCCTCAGTAAGCTTCAAACTCCAGAATTCCACAGGATGTTGAAAGTGGAATAATAGCACTATAACAGTGTAGTGCGGAAATAGCCTAAGAGGAAGGCAATGGCTCTCTGAATAACTCCTGCCAAAAAACCATCTACAATTAGGTTGCCATAAGCTAGAGTCATTTTGAAAGCATTTAACAACAAATATCCCTTATTTTCAGTTTGTCTTGTAGCTGATCTTAAGGATAATTGCATGGATGCAGGTTTCATTGAATTCAGTGGACTTTACTGCCCAGTACATCCAGCACTGAAGCCTTTATCATAACAAATAGTTGCTGAACTGTGCCTTCTGTGTGCAACTTTGTTTACGTGGGGCTTTTTCACATAACCATGCAGAAAATGAGTGTTCTCTAAGCAGAATCCACCTTGTTGATAGTATACATCCATATCTGTAATCTTCTTAAGCTACATGGTTTTGGTGGAAGCAAATGAAGGACTTTTTTACATTGTAGTTTTAAATAGTTGTGTTTAATTAGTTCTATGAATTTTGTGATCTTGACCAATTGACCTGAATGTGTGAAAGTTTTGATAAACATCAAGAAGAGTTTTCAAAAAAAACAGGTTGACCCAGGACGCTGTGCGTTGCCATCTGGAAGTATGTCAGAAAGCACACATGAAGGCTCTCTCCAAATAATGAAAGCCACCAACACATTTCTTAAACTCTACCATATCTGATCCATCTAGTACTAAATCCAAGCAATCACCACCAGTACTTACTTCATGCATAGGATAACTGACGAGTAAGATGGTGCTTTATACCTAAGCTGGTGTATTCAATAGTGAGGAATTATGAGATTTTTAGTCCAAGAAAAAGTGGAGGGGCATAAGTTGTCAACACCCACTCTACTCTTACTAATTCATAAGTTTGCCTTTGGGGGAAGGTGCTGAATTCATACGTAAAATAGATTTTCTTGCACACCTAGTGCTAACTTGCACTAGTAAAGCATTTACCAATATACTGCCATGGCAACATACTGTGGAATCTTGAGAGTTTGCAGTTTAGGGGCGGTCATTTAGAATTCTTATCCTGAGTACTCTACAGCTTCTCCAAACTACAAATCCTAAGGTTGCACAAGATGAAACCATTCCAGTTAAATTGGAATAATAGTGCTGTTATTGTGTAGTGTGACTTGGACTGGGATAAAAGAAACACTGTGCTTTGTCTATGACAGTGGTTCTCAACCTTCCTAATGTCGCGACCCTTTAATACAGTTCCTCATGTTGTGGTGACCCCCAACCATAAAATTATTTATTATTTACAATGTCCTCCCCCCAGCAAAGGCCACCTCGCCGGCCAGGAACGAGCGGGGGGGGGGCAGGCAGGGAGGGAGGGAAAGAGGAGCTGCGCGTCTCCCCAGGAAAAAACTCCGAAACCCCCCCGGGCTCTGCTTCTGCTTCGCTCTCTTTTCCGCTGGGGGGTGCAGTGTGGGAAAAGTTTCCAGAATGTTGACCCTGGCTGGGGGGAGGAAACCCAGCACCTTTGTATTTTGCACCGGGCGCAGCCCGCCCCCCGAAAAAGTGCCGCCTTGTGGCCCCCCGGCCCTTCTGCAGCACCCCCCTCCATGGTGAATGGGGCAGGGGCCATGACGAGGAGGGGGCCTGCCCCCGTGCTGCTGCCGCTGCCCCCCAAGCTGGCCCATCAGCCGGGAGGTTCTCCCGGTAGCGGAGAAGGGGAGCGATTTCAGTCCCTTCTGAACAGAGGGCAGGAGGACGTGAGCACGTGGCTCGCACTTGTGCACCAACACTCCTGCTGTGGCAATGCTGTGGCCCCACACACTCCCGCCAAAGGGGGCAGGAGGACGTGAGCACATGGCTCACGCTTGCGTACCACCACCGATGAGGGAATGGAGCCTAAGACCATTGGGAATACGTATTTTCCGATGGTCTAAGGTGACCCCTGTGAAAGGGTTGTTTGACCCCCAAAGGGGTCACGACCCACAGGTTGAGAACCGCTGGTCTATGAGCTCCATTTTGTTTTAAATGATATCCAGCTTTGTTTTTTGTTTTTAAACCAAGTGCTGGTCTAGTTCATTTCAAGCTTCTTCCTATTCCTTTAGGAATTAGAGGAAGGGAATTGGAAGGGAGGGGAAATAGCAGAACATAGGTAACTAGGAAACATGCATAAACATAATTAGACATAAAATGCTGCTAGTAATATTAGACATGACCTTAGCCAATTAAAAATATTATAGAAAATATAAAATAGAAAAAAGTATATTTTTGTTAAAACCTTGAGTTCTTTGATATCACCCTCATTTGTATCATCGGGATTAACATAGATTTCCTGATGATAAGGGGGGGAAATGAGAATCTATATTTTTTTTCTATTTTCCTTGACCTCTTATTCTCAGAAAATCAGGCTGGGGTCAAATCAGATTAACCAAACAGATGGTTGTAAAGATAGTGAAGGAAAGTTTGTTTATGGTTGGTGGTTGTGATTTTTCTTTTCTTTTTAAAGAAGAAAACCCTAGATAACTGTTATTTATAGATTATACATGACTCTCTTAAAGGGCAGAGGTGTTTAACTTGAATTAATTAAGCTTTCCATTTCTCTGAAAAATAGTGCAAATGTAAGATTATATGCTGTTACAAAGAAGTTGCTTCTCAATGATGGAACAGTTGATCTGCATGTAGAAGGGTTCATATCTAGCCCTGGGCATCTCCAGTTAAGAAGAGCTCACATCAGAGGTTGGAAAAGTTACCTTTCTGGATTTCCAGCATCCTCCAGCCAGCTGTAGGAAAGATGGCAGCCTAAGACATTGTAGAGTTGCAGCCAGTTGAATAGACCCACCTATTTCCCTGCCACTTCCCTCCAAACACATTGGACTGTAACTCATGTTGACCCTGGCTAGCTAGGTCTCTGACCTTAGGGGGTAGGTGTGATAGGAGTTGTAGTCCAACATGTTTAGAGGGTGGCAGGATGAACAAAGGCATTATTGGGCTAAACCAAGATTGGAAATCATACAGTCCTCCAGATGTTGTGGGACTGCAACTCCTATCAGCCTTTGCCAGCACAGCTGATGGTAAAGAATGCTGAGTGTTGCAGTCCAACAACACTCTGGAGGATCACATGATTCTCATTCCTGGGCTAACATGGATTATTGACCTTAAGGGATAAAACCAATCTGCACTGTCAGTGATTGTATGTTGGCAAAGCTAATCCAGACTTAGTTCAGCATTTACTTTCTCTTGACCTGGCCTCCCTGACCAATGGCTAAAACATGAGTGGTCTTACCTTGTCTAAATACAGCGAAAGCAACAGATGCCTTCTGATCTTCGAAGCTAAGCAGGGCCAGGCCTGCCAGGAAATACCAGGTGCTGTAGGCTATATTCAGAGGAAGGCAATGGCAAACCACTTTTGAGTATTCCTTATCTCAGAAAACCCTGTAAAATTCACTGTTTTGTCATAGGTTGAATGGCAACTTGAAGGCACACACTATACATAAAAACAGTTTTCATAGGTTTGTTTGTTTTTTTAATCTAAATAGCTACTGGTTCAGAGAAGCAAGAGCAGACCTATGGTGAGAATTTAGCTCATCCTACTGCCTAGTGCCACCACAGCCCTGATTAAAATGTCCTTCCTTGTCCAAATCTGCTTTTTTCATAGTGAGGAAAGCTCTAATAAGCCAGAAGATGACATTTTTTTTATTCTCTTGATTAAGGGAAAAGTCTTAGGACCACTTTGCACATAAGACTAACTTCCTCCATTGTCACTTCCTATGTGTGGGACTGTACAAATCCTGTTGGTAGCCTGCCACTGGAGTCACATGATCACGCCACTCTTTTGCTGCCTTAGCAGCCCCCAGTAAGCACTCTGTAGTGAAAGGGCCCAGGGTGCAGACTCCAGAATGCAAACTATGTCTAGTCCCACGCCCAGGCTGGGCAGTTGCAGACCAGAGAAAGTTCACACAAAATGTCCCCTTCAATGGATTCCTCACATGTCCTTATTTCATAAATATTAACCCATAAATATGCAACTTTGACCCTGAGCAGCCTGTATATAACATTTTTAAAAGATCTCCCATTTCTTTCATATGGTATACTTTTGTGTACATGCTCTCAAGTCACCTGTCAACTTATGGCACCCCCCAACATTTCAGAGTTTTCTTAGGCAAAGAATATTCAGAGGTGGTTTGCCATTGTTTTTTTCTGAAATATAGTCTACAGTACCTGGTCTTCCCTGATGGTCTTCCCCCACAGTACTCTTATCAAAGTACTAACAAGGTACTAAATGGTAGATTTGCTCCAGCTTTTTGTCTGAACTGTCAAGGTGCTATTCTGCCTCTGAGAAAGGCACAGTGGTCCATGGATTATGCTCAGCCCTGTCCCCAAACTAAGTGCAGTCCCTTGGATAGCTTCTTTAAAGTTCACGCTAAAACCCAGAACAGATTCACCAGCCCACTTACACTGGAGTGACCAGCTGATTCCTAGGATTTTAGGATTTCAAGAATCTGGGCCTCCACCAGATAAAACGGTACAATCTCCATGCAGACTCCAACAGCCCAAGAGTGACATATTCTGCCTTTTTCCTTCTCATTCTTTCTTTTTGACAGGTTCCTTGCATCCTTTAACAGTTCAGTAACGGGCAAAGTCTGTACTATTCCTCCTCGTTTTCCACGCCCCAAATCTATAGACAATTCAGAGCAGAACCATAGTTGGCTCTGGAAATGACTGGGGCCATTTCTGCATTAAACTGTTATGATGCTATTATTCCACTTTACCTGCCTGCCCCTGCCTATACTTCAAACCCCAGGATGTTGAATGTGGAATAACAGCGCTATAACAGCCTAGTGCGGAAATGGCCTGGGGAGCTACCCTAACTGAAGAACTTCCCTTTCCCAGGTTGTGTACAGGGAGGGAGAGAAAAAAATAGACTTTGGCATCACCCGTTTTTTGGCCATTTCCACACGAGGCTGTTAGAGCGCTATGATTCCACTTTCAGCCTCCTCTGGAATCCTGGGGTTTGCAGTTTCGGGAGGGGACGGCCGGCAAACCCCAGGATTCCAGAGGAGGCTGAAAGTGGAATCATCGCGCTCTAACAGCCTCGTGCGGAAATGGCCAAAGACGCAGCAGCTTTAGCGCCTCTTCAGATGCGTAATTGCAAAGGCCAAGGGCTATCAAGCTCGGGCGTGAAGGTTTCTTGCTTTTTTTTGTCACAAAGGAGAAGGGGGGAAAGGGGGACTATTTCGGATTGAGTCACGTGAAGGCTTCCCACCCAGCGTGCCCTCTGGCAAGGTAGGGACTCCCCCTTCTGCTTCCGGTGCTCAAAGGAGAAACTGAAAGAAGTGGAGCGAGCAGATCCCGAAGCACGTGCGCGAGGGGCGGTGCCCGGAGGCTGCCAGCTAATTTTGGACGCAGGAGGCGCGGCAGGGAAAGGGGAAGGAGGCGGAGGCGCGGCGGGCGCGTATATAGGGGATTGCGGTTCGGCGTAAGCCATGTAGCGGTGCGCCTCTCTCCGAGCGGGCGGAGGGTATCATATGACAGCCCACGTCAAAGAAGTGGCGAGCCGAGCACACGCGCGTGGATTCCCCTCCGCACACTCCGTTCACGGACGGCGCTAGAGAGACAGGAGAGAGAGAGAGAGAGAGATCGGGCGTTCGCCTCCAACCCTCCCCAGCCGGCGAGCATGAAAGCTCTCCGTCCCGGCCAAGATCGGATGGAGCGAACTCAAGCAGAGGATGCCATGATTCCCTTCGCCACGCAATTTCCACGATCAATAATTTAATCTGTCATTTGCGGCAGAAACAGGGGAGGAAAGGAGAGGTTTTTTTAAAAAAAAAAACTCGAGGTGAGCCACGGTGGCTTGGCGGCGTCCTGGAAGAGGAATTCGGCGAAGCCAGAGGAGGGGGATACGTTTGCGTGGAATCTGAATTTTGATTTTTAAATTCGGTGTCTCGCCCCTTCGAAAAAAGCAAACCCGCCGGAACCCGCCTGGGGACTTGCTGGGCGTTCCCACGAGGGGTCCTCCATGCGGCACGCGCGTGGATGGTAACTTTTTGCGAGTGGGCGCTTTTAAAGAGCGAGCGAGCGAGCGCACCAAGGTGAGTCCGGCTTGGCTTCTCTTCTACCTGCCTTCATATGTCCGCCAGGGAAGAGGAGAGAGAGAGAGAGAGAAAGGGGGGGGAGAGAGAAAGGATCCGCCCGCTGACTGGATTGTGCACGTTTGCCCGCTGCGTGTTCCCGGCGAAAGTGACTACTTGTAACGTTATCCCCCCGAGCCTTCATGAATAAACAATGTTCGTTATTATCTTGATTGCATTCTTAATAGGCAGACTATGGAGAGGTCAGTGAGGGAGCTATATTTAAATGGATCTGGTTTGTTTAATGCAACAACAAGTAAGTTAATATTCTCCCGCTTTTGAGAGATTTCTAGCATTTCAGGGTTCAGGCTACCGCCCTGCCTTCCTCCTCACAGCCTCCCTGGTGGCTTAAAAAAAACGGGTAGGGTAATAGGGGAAACTTTATTTACCGTTTTTGCCACTTGCCTTCCACCGATTTTAGCCCCGGCGCCCGATGTTTCCGATGAAAAAAGAGCGGTTGTAAATCGTGTATGTGTGTGTCCCTCCCCCACTGCTATAGGGCATTCCCTGACCTTACTCTGAAGGAGTCCTATATCGAATCCTGCTCCTGAGGCCTCAAAAGCCCCTCCCTAAAGTGCAAACTCCAGAGCCATTTCCGCACTAGACTGTTATAGCGCGATGATTCCACTTTCAACCTCGTATGGAATCCTGGGGTTTGCAGCTTCAGGAGGGGCCAGCTGGAATCATCGCGCTAGAACAGACTCGTGCGGAAATGGCCCAGGGTTCCATAGGATGTGGAAAGTGAAATAATAGCGCTATAATAGTCTAGTGCGGAGATCGCCTTGGTCTGGGATGGGAAGAAGCCTTGAGAATTCCCTGCCGACTCCGAGCTGGAAGCGGGAAGGGGAGCTGTCCTAAGAGCGCAACGCGGGCTTTGTTACGTTCGGGTTTTTTTGTTTTTTTTTAATAACATATTTACAGTTCTGCTGTTGTTGCTGCCGGAGAATACGAGCTGGGCACGTGTGCGTGTGGGCTCAATGCGTCCAAGCCGGATCCTTCAGCTGCGCGTCGTGCGCACGCCTGCCCTCGGGGAGCGGTTTCGCCTAACCAACCCAGCCAGGCCAGGGCACGCGATTACACACTCCACAAAAGTTTGGCAGGAGGAGGAGGAAGGGGCACCCGGCGGGGACTTTTCCCGGGGGCACGGCTGTTGCCAGCTCCGGGCCCGGGGCTCGAGGAGGGCCTAGCAGCGAGGGGGCGGGCGGGCGTTTCCTGGAAAGCGGGCTCCCCTCTGCTCGTGGTGTTCCTGCTTGGAAGCCGCTTTGACCACTAGAAGCCCCAACGGCAGATCTGAATAATTTCTGAAGGGGGGGACGAAGAGGAGAAGCCGAGCAGAGGGAGGGAGGGAGGGGGCCGGGGGTGAGGGAGGAAAGGAGCGAAAGAGATCAGAGGCTCCCAACCCAACTCCGTTGCCCTCCCACCCTTCATAAAGCTTTGATGAGACATTTGAGCCGCTCGCCTCTTCCTGGGTTGCCGGAGCTGCAGGAGGCGGCGGCTGGAGGGAGCGGACGGCCAGGAGACGATGTGACTCTCCGGAGGGGACCCGAGCAAAGCTTTGTGTGGACAGCCAGGTAGGGGCAGCCCCGGGGAAAGGCGGGGAGAGCGGGGGGGTTGCGGAGAGCTGGGCTGCTCCTCTGCCCCAGAGCCGGCCGGACCCGTCGCGGAAGCCCGGGAAAGCGGACCTGTTGTGTCTGGGAACGGGGGAGCGGAGGAGGCGGAGGAGGAAGGCGGCCCGTCCTCCCCTCGCCCTTGAGAAAGGAATGCCTTCCTCGCCTGGGGAGACCGGGAGGCGGGCAGGGCGGCGTCGGAGAGCAGCAAGCGGCGCAGGGAGATGCCGCCCGCCCCGCCCGGAGCCGGCGTGGGAGCGCGCCGGCGGCAGGGATTCCGAGCGCGGTTCGCTCCCCTCCGCGGACGGGAGGGCTTCCCTCGGCGCACCTCGGGGGAGCGGGGGGAAGGGCTTGCGCCCGGAGGGGCGGCTGGAGGGGCTCTCTGCCCCCTTTGTCCTTGTGCCAGGCAGGCGGCGCGGCCCCCAGGCACCTGTTGGGCAGGCGGGAGGCGCTGGTCCTTCTGCCCCGCCGGTTGGGGGCCTCCCCGCTCCCCTTCCCCTCCTTGCCAACCCCTCCTCCCGGGCGTCCTGGTTCACTTGCCCAGCCGGCAGTCTCGGTCCGGCCCCGAAAGCCCAGAGAGGCGCGGCTGCCCGGCGCCACGAGAGAGAGGGCACGGAGGCGCGCGGGTGGGGAGCCCCGGCGCCACGCCACGGCGGGTAGGGCTTCTCCGGCTCGGCCATCGCACGGTACGGCCTGAGGCAAAGAGCCCTCGAGGGTGGCCCCCCGTTCAGGAGGGGTGGAGGGGGCGGCTCGACGGCCGTCCGCCTAGAAGGGCTTTCCCCCGCCTGCTCAAGGCGTGCGGCACGGTGGGCTAGGCTGGCGGCCACAGGGGAGAAGGGGGCCCCGCTCGCGGTGGGAGACGCCGGCGGAGAGCGGGAAAGCAGGCGCGGCACAACCGTGCTTCGCCTTGGGCCAGTTCCGCACTAGCCTGCTATGGTGCTATCATTCCACTTTCAACATCCGATGGAATCCTGGGCTTTGCAGTTTCGGGAGGGTCCCCTAAACGGCAAACGCTAGGATTCCATCGGATGTTGAAAGTGGAATGATAGCACCATAGCAGGCTAGTGCGGCAGTGGCCTTCCACGCGCCCCGCCGGACGACGCGCCCGAAGGCTGGGCTGTCCTTTGGCTCCGCACGGCGCGGTTTGCGGCGCTCGTGGGGAAAAGCGCGCTGGCTGGGTCTGGGGCTCTAGACGGGGAGAGCCGCCCCCTGCTGGCCACATCCTGGACGCGCGCCCCGGCGGCTCGAAGCCAACCCGAGGGGGCGGAGTGGAGAGCCGGGAGGGGAGGAAGGGCTGACTTTCCACGCATCTGGCGCGTGTTCCTGCCCCCTTCCAGTGCTCAGCTTGAATGCGGAGTGGGACCGCCGGCCGGGTGTGTGTGTGTGTGTGTGTGTTGGGGGGAGATTTAGTTCACTGTGGCGCGGCTCGTCGGGGCTTTGAAAGAGTTGAAGGGAGGGCTTCCGCCCACTTCAAATCTCCGGGCAGGAGATCTCCCCGATGGCAGGAGAAGGCACGTAACTTGGCCAAAAGCCGCAAGCCGCGAGTGTACCAATCCTCCCCGCGGGATGGAGGGCGGGAAATACGGTGGACGCTTCCCACGGTTTGTAAATATTTCTCAGCAAATGGCAGGGCCGAGGGAATCCGGGTTTGTCAATCGATAAGCATCCGCTTTGAATCAAGTAACGGAAGGGAGGTTCGAAAATATTTTGGTACAGAAATCCAAGAAAGCGAAGAGGGCTGTTTACAGAGAATTGGACGTGGGAGCGGGAGAGAGAGGTAGCAACAGGACACAGACGAATTCAGATATTTGGGAAATTCGTGACCACGAGGTGTGATAGTGAAACGATGAGAGTTTAGCCTCAGCCTCTGAAGCTGCAACTTCTAAAGTAACTTCTAGTGAAATGATGATGGCAGGCTTAGGTGGTGTTCCTATGCATACTTACCCCGTAGTAAATTCTGCTGGATGCTATGAGATTTATTTCTGAGTAAACGAACATTGGATTGTGTTTGGGGATTTATTTATGGATTAGACAAATTCTGTTGCATGCATGAGCAGTGGTAGCCATCCCTAGATTATTCAGAACATCTATATGCTAGAGGTAGACTTCTTCTAAAGAAAGAAGCTCCACTATAATGGAGCATTATGATTTGTTTCTGTTGGGTTGGTCCCTGTTGGCATGATGGAATATAAACTTTAACCTGTTCCAGCAAGAGAGTTCTTTTGAATGGGAGTCTGTTGTACCTTGTTTGGGGATGGGGGAAGTAACATAGCTTCGCTTTTGTGGGAGCTGGAGGCTCTAGGAACCTATCTTTATTATGGTTTCTTTCCCACATTGTGCTTTAAGATCAAGCTTGAATGTCCCTGTCAATAAATATCATGCATCAAAAAAGTTTTGCTCATTCCTGTCCTGTAAGCTTGGGTGACTTGAAGCTGTTGTGGCTATAAAGAGAGTTCGGATGTGGAGTAGCAGCAAGGGCAGCAGGAGCAGTGGGCAAGTGCCAGGTATGGGATGCTGCCAGAGGTTATAAATGGAATGTAACGGGAAGCATCTCCTTGGCCGCAGCTCAGAATTATGCATCTACACCAGCCAATCCGGCTCAGTAAGTGAGCGGAAAGAAGCACTTGTTGAAATGTAACCTTTCCTGGAATTTAAAACACGCCGGTTACCATAACTGGAATTCCAGGGCCATAAAGTTATTTGTCTTTTTTGTCTGCTTTGCTAGACAGAAGACGGTGTGTGAACGCCTCCAGTAAATTATTAAACTGCCTATACTTGTCTTCATTCTGTGAAGGGGCAGAGGAATACAACTTAAAAATCCAGCTTTTTTTAAAAAAAGATTATCTCTGTAATGGTTCTATGCATTACACTGAGAGTCTTCTTGTCTTCTGCTCCCTTTATGAAGAGTATCTTCATGGGATCTGTTGACTTTATCTGATTGACAATTTAATTAATTAATTAATGAGGGATCAAAATCTATGACTCTGTTAAGCAGAGGTGAGCAACTTGTAGCCCTCAAGATGTTGTTGGACTTCAATTCACATCATCTTTCTCTTTTGGATATGCTAACTACACTGATGGGCACTGTATTCCAGCAACACTTGGGGCATCATAATAGTTGCCCCTTCTTGCTAGAAACAGAACTGGCATTCCAGTTGTAGAAAACAGTTGCCAATATCCAAGGAGAACACATGCAGTAGTCTAAACTGGTCCTATGTGCACACAGGGCCTTTTTCAAGGATCTCTTTAATAGTCCTTTGACCCTTAGTAGATGTTTACAATGAGCAAAGATGCATTTGCATGTGATGTGCCCATCCCCACATAACAGGATATGCTATGGAATGGCGGAGCCTTCAATGCCCAGTGGATGGGTAGGCTTTTGGATTGTTGTTATTGCTGTGTGCCTTTGAGTCATTTCCAGTTTATAGCAACCTTAAGGCAACCTGTCATGGGGCTTTCTAGGCAAGATATTTTCAGAGGGGGTTTGCCTTTGCTTTCCTTTAGAGGCCAAGAGAATGTGACTTGCTCAGGGTCACCCAGTGGGTTTCCATGGCCAAGCAGGGTTTCATATCCTGGTCTCCAGTCATAATTCAATGCTTAAACCACTGCACCATGCTGGTTCTGTGAGCTTTTGGATCTTGCCCATAATTTCACATAGACCCTGTCAGAGCATGGGACAATTACTCTTTTGGACTACATCTCCCACAGTTCTTTCAGCCAACATGATCAGTAGATGTGCTGATGGAAGGAATTCCAAGAGTTGTATTCCAGATCAGTAATTTTTTTTAAGATTCCAACATATCATCAGTTAGTATACAATGTGGGGTTGCGTTCCTCATAGCGCAAACCTTTTCCTTTCCATGCAGATTGTGTTGTTGCCATTTGGGGATCAAGCTGCTCAAGAAGATGTAGGCTGGTTTTGAAAATGCGGTGCACAGCTTGAGCTACAGATTGGCTATGGTGCATGTATGATGTTGGTTGCATAATTATTTCTATAATCACAGTGGTGAGCTCCTGACACCCCATTATTTAACACAGAGGTGTGGAACTCAGCCCCAGTATTCTGACTGTAGTTTAGGTGTGAGTAAATTTGGTCTAGAGTCTCACTAATGGCTGTAGGAGCATAGAAGACACCTCTTCTGGCTACCAGACACTGTTTACAAACATCGTCAAGCTAGCAGAGTTGCAGAGGTACCCTGTTGTCTTAACAGGTATAGCTGTATTGGGTATAACGTAGATGTGTTAATTTGGGAAAGAAAGGAGTACAAAAAAAAGTCTCCCCCCCCCGTACAACTGGACTCTTTGGATTACAATTTCCATTGGCCATGCTGTCTCAGGGATTCTGGAAGCTGTCATACAAAGCCTGACTCTCTGCCATCTTGATAGCTGCATCATTAAGAGCCCAAGGGCCCTGTCACACCACACTGTTATAGTGCTTTATTCTTCTTTAAGTGCCATGGCAGCATCTCATGGAATCCTGGGATCTTCAGTTAAGGGAGGGCCATTTAGAATTCCTACTTAGAGAGCTCTTGGGCCTCACTAAACTACAAGCTGCAGAATTCCAGAGTATGTTGTTAAAGTGGAATATAGCACTATAACAGTGTAGTGTGATATCAACACAAGTAATGTTGTGCAGCTTTGCACATGTCAACAGCAAGTTGTCTGTGATGTCAGAGTCAAGTCCTGGTTCAGTGATGTAGAAGCATCCTTTTTTCTTGTGATAGCATAAGCTGCAGATCTATAGGACTAAGTGGCAAGCTGAAGTCTGAAGCACATCTGCTTGGAAGCTGGGATATACTAAGCATTGATAACATACTTCATTGTGTTTGAAGCACTTCTCAGATATTTTTGCAGTTATCTTTACAAAAGCCCTGTAAGGTGGTACAGCGGCATTGTTGCCTCTTGTATAACACAGGCAGGAAGTGGGCTTGATAACTGTGGCTTGTATAAGGCCATCCAGCAACTTCATGGCTGATGTGACATTTGCAGGCGGGGAGGGTAGGACACACCAGTTCTTTGCATGTGTTCCTGAAAATGTTTCCCTCCTATTCTGTGGGGCTTGCTGCCCCCTAGTAAGTGTGTTTAGGATTGCAACTGTAAACACTGTCTGTCCTTTCATATAAATAAAAAGTCAACAGGTCTTACTTCCAAAGGAATGTGGTTCAAATGATGATTGAAGTCACCTAAATGCAGTGCTTTCGAAAACATTGCCATGTGAATATTTTTGGATATCTAAACTATGCATGCACTCTTTGGTAGCTTTGTCATGCATTATTGCTTATTCAATTTCTTCAATTTTATTGTAAGGTTAAAAGAACAACGTATTACAACTATGTGCACTCTTTTTTCCCCAGAATTACCATTAGTCTCTTGTCTTGAATATTAACAAGGTTTTTTTTTTCAAAAGTGTATTTTTAAAACTTTGTTACACATTTCTTTGAGGTTATTGCCATTTTGAGATCAATAACCATTAATTATTTATGCTTCTAGTAACTGAGTTTTAATGTATGCAGAGAATCTATCCTGGTAATATAGAGTGAGTACCTGTGTTATCTTTAATTCATGGATTGATAAAAATGGATTGATAGAAAGGAAAGTAATGTGATAGTTATAAAGGGAAGCATTTAGTCACAGAGGCAGTGGTCCAAACCAGTGTAGCATGAGTTCAAAGATGATTATGATTACTGATATGAACTATCCTATTGAGTGAAGTCCAATCCAGTCAGTCACTTTGATCATCTCTATGTATGTGCCTCTGTGACTTTAAAACAAAATCTGGTTTTCATTTCAGCCCATCTTTAGTCTCATTTTTTGGCAAGGACTGGAAGAAATCACAGGCACAGATTTGCCTGATTGCTATTTTTTAAAACAAAAATAATAAATAAAAACAAAAAAGTATCTATGAGTTTCAAATGCTATTTTAATTAATTTTTTTCTTTTAAAATTCCTAAGAATTTGAAGTAGACCCCTCAAATATCATAACCTCTAACTGTCTCAGGCCATTTCTGCACTACATTCTTATAGTGTGATTATTCCACTTTCAACATCCTATGGAATTCTGGGGTTTTCTGGTTAGGGAGGGGCTGGCCGGCCCCTCCCTAAACTGCAAGCCTCATGATTCCATAGCATGTTGAAAGTGGAATAATCGCACTATAAGAGTGTAGTGTGGAAATGGCTCCAGTTGGGCAGAGATGGTCCTAATCCTCTCTCCTCCCACTTTTTCAGCTGCTTTTAAAATCATCTATTTTCTCTCTCCTCCTCCTCCTTCTCCCCTCTTGTCTTCAGCTTACTTCAGTGGCTGCAAACAGAGTTCAAAGTGCAAAAGCAGTTTGTACTCAATTAACTCAGCAATGGGAAGAGGAGAGGAGAGGGTGGAATCTCGCCCTTCCCTGTAGACTCAGGTAAAAACAAACAGCTGCAGCCTGTCTGAGTCTCTGTGTTCTTATTAAAAATGTTATTGTCTTGACCACATTCTGAT
Source organism: Ctenosaura bakeri (assembly GCA_948474755.1). Lineage (NCBI taxonomy): Eukaryota > Metazoa > Chordata > Lepidosauria > Squamata > Iguanidae > Ctenosaura > Ctenosaura bakeri. Next base: position 152,968 of record CAOLHI010002722.1, on the reverse strand, counting down.
ATTGTTTGGGCACACATGTCCTGATTTTAGTCTGTGAAATGTTGGAGGGTATGAAGCATTTTTTTTCAAGGGTCAGTCCTGCTATTCTGTTATGTGTTCAGCAATGTGATACATTTATCTAGCTTTGGTGTTGATTCTCCATTCATTTTCCACTCTGGGAAGATTGATGAAGGAGTACAAACTTCTGAACTCATAGCAATTTGGTTTTCAAATAAGGTGTCAAATGTGCTAGTGGAGTTTGAGCACTCATATCTGTTTTATGAAATTAATGTATGCTGTCCAAGTGGTGAATCCCTATTTTTATACTTTTTTTTATATTAGGATTTTGCTGCCACATTAATATACACTGGCAACTCTCCACAGAATTCTTGTTGAACAATTTTCTTCAGTCTTGGCACGGAGATCCAATAAAAGGATTGATTATTCATCATTGTTTTACTGCCTTCCCCTGAAACTATGCAGTTTCTATCATATATTTTTCACCAATACACACATAATGCTGCTTAGTGAAATCATAATGAATCCACAGCTGAAAGATGGTCAGCTCTGTTGCAGTCTTCCCCAACCTAGGAGCTACAGCTCCAAATTTTACATGATTCTTGCTCATGTAGGTGAGGAATGATGGGAATTGCAGTTCAGAATATCTGAGGAGAGCCTGGTTGGGGAAGCAGACTGAAAAAGGAGAGAGAGACAGCGGTCATTGCTGGGATTCAAGTTTTCATGCCATGGTTTGATGTTACTTGAAAGGTATAGGATCAAACCACAGGAAAGCAGTAAAACCTAATATCTGTGATGTGAAAAGTCCTAGGTTGCTTTTTGCCAGCCTTCTCCTGCCACGTGTCTGCTGTTAAACAAAGATATTGCATTGACTTGCATTATTGCACTGGATTTGCATTATTGCATTATATTTCAAGGGGCTTTGTAAACTCTTTCCACTAACAATGGGATTTTCAAATGTGGGTGAGGATCACTAAATCAGTGACAGAGCTTGAAAAAAGTTCCTTTTGGGAGGACTACAACGCCTAGAAAACCTCCAGCCACCATGGGCACTGGGATTCAAGGAATGGCAATCCAAAAACAAAGAAAGAGAAACTTTTTGCATCTCTGCCAAGGACTGATGATGAAACTGATGGTGGGGAAGAAGGAAACCTATTTTCATTTCCAGAGGATTCCTTGGAGATTGCATAGAAGCACAGTATGGATTCCCTCATGTAATAGCTCTCTTCTACTTCTGTTAGCCTTCATAGAGCCCCTGATGATGGCAGTTAACACTCTGAGTGATACAGACTGACCTATAATGGATAGCAGGAAGTGAAGGCAGCCATGGATTCTGAACCTTTGGTAGTTTTTTATGGAGTAGAGAAGGGAATCGTGGCCCTTGTTGTTTGATTGTCCCAGCAGTCTAGCCAGTGTAGCCAAAGGTGAAGAACACTAAGAGGTACAATCTAATAACATCTAGCAGGCCACGTGATTCCCACCCCGGCTACAGAGGAAGAAAAATGGGTATTTTTGTTTAACTTAATTCATTTTTAGCCTGCTTTTCCTTCAAGGAGTTCAGGGCAGCAATAATACATGCAACTCCACTCCCCCCTGTTGGTATGACTCTAGCCAGAAAAGAATAATGCAACAGCCCCCCCTTCAAAAAAAAAACAACCCCAAAAAACAGAGATTTGCTTCAAATTTAGAAATAAAGATTGTAATTATAACAGAAATTCTCCAGTAGCTAAGTGCCCTGGTCTTCCCTTCATGAGACTCTTTACGTTTGAGCAGGCAACTCTTGAAATACAGCACACATTTAAAGAATTTTTATCTAACAGCCCTTCAAGTGAAGGACTGAGCTTAGTAACACAGAACACATGGCCACCCTAACACACATTTTCTAGTTTTATAAGAACCTTAGACAAACCTTGGGCCTTTTCACACTGAACAATGATTCCACTCCAACAGCCATGGCAATCTTCAATGACATTCTGGGGTTTGTAGTGCAGTGACATACTAGAGGACCTTTATGGGTGAGAATTCTAAATACCTATCCCTAAACTGGAAATCCCAGGATCCTGTAGAATTATGTCATGGCAATTAAAGTGGGATGCTAGTCCTATAACTACGTATTGTAAAATGGCTGCTAGTCTTGTCTGATTTTGAAAGGGGTCACAGTCAGACTTGGTTGGAACTTGGGTGGGAAACCAACAAAGAATAGTACAGATCAGGCTAGGAAAGAGACAAGGCTTGAGTTCCTCAAGAGTTGTTATCAGTGAGAATAGGCAAAACTGAGCAAGATAAACCGATAACCTGACTCAGTAGAGTGTACCTTCCTGTGAATGTCTAGGAAGAGACACAGGAGTTAAGTTAGACAAAGAGAGAGAGCTTAGAAAAGTGACTTTAAAAAACAAACACCTTGTTGCTATGTGCCTTCAAGTCATCTCCAGCTTACAACAATCCTATCCTAGGTATTTATTCAGAGGAGGTTTGCCATTGCCTTCTTGTAAGGCTGAGAGAGTGTGTATCCATAGCTGAGCAAGGATTTGATTCCTGGTCTCCCAGAGTTCTAGTCCAACACTCATTACTACAACATTCTGTTTCTCAGCTCCCCAGCTAGGGACCATGGCAGTTGGATTCTGCAGGTGGTATCCAAAAAAAGCAACTTTTCCAAGCTCTGGAGGGGAGCAACAGTTCTAAGGTTGTCTGTGGCTGAATGGGGTTTGAACCCTAGACTCTCCAATCACTGTCTGACGCTTTGACCAGCATACTGCGCTAGTTTACAGTGGGTTTTTTGTGTATGTGTGAGAAAAGCTATGCCTGGTTAGCTCTTACCTACAGACTCTGAAAGGTACAGCAGCCCTGTCTTCCTTTTCATGTGTTTCCTCTCTAACCACTTTCTGCCCATCTCCTTTGCCCTAGGCCGAGCTGTTTCTAGTGTTGGGTCTTTCCATGATAAGAAGGATTAGGGACCTACCCAGAAAAAGAGAAGGAGGGGGGAATAACTGTCTGCATTCAGGCCAGGCTGCCTTACTTGGGACTGAAGATAAAACCACTGCTTAACTCCCAATGTGAGGCAATTGAAAAAGAGCTGTTCACTATTGTTTGTTTAATGAAAAGAGATAAAAAAGAAAGGCCTTCCTTTGAGACTCAACAACATGGAACAATTTTCCCTCTGTAGTACTGCCACTTAGTGTTCAACTTCACTGAATCACAGCTGGAAAACCCATTTTAAAAAATTGCACTCTCTGTTAGAGCCCTATTTTTCTTGTTACAGGGAGGATGTCATCATTCGAAGGCCGTAAATTGTGGTTGGCATAACAAGCCAAGAGACTCAAACATTTTATTCTTGGCCAAATAACTTGACTGGAGGCAAAAGGGTGGGTGTGCGGCTGGAGGGAGAGGACAAAAGTCCCTCTGCTTATTTAAATCTAAGTTTGGAAATAGTTTTATACGGCTCAGATTTTTAAAAACCCTTGAAAATGAGCGGGCTGAGAACATTTGGGGCCCAGGGTTAAACACAGAATAGCTCCTCTACTTTTGAAACTGATGAGTGATGGCTGTAAACATTCTATCCCATTGACCTAGAAGTAATAGTCAGGGGTTGGGAAAGCTACTTTGTGGGGCCTAAATCCAATGTAATGTTAACAGACCAAAAGAGTATGCTAGTGGAGTTGCATACTGTCCAACAATTCCGATTTGGCAGGGACAGTCTTGATCAATCCTCTGTCATCCACTTTTTCAGCTGTTTTTAAAATGTCCCAGTTTCTTTTTCCTCCTCCCACTACTCACCTATGTCTTCGTCTTAATTTGATTGCATCAAGCTGACTTCAAAGTGCAAAAGTAGTTTGCACTCAACTCAGCAGGGGGAAAGAAGAGAAAAAGGGGTGGAATCTTGCCTTAACCAGTAGGCTCAGGAAAAAGCAAACTGCTGCAACCTTTCTTAGCTTGTCTGTTCTTCCTTTATTAATAATTTTTGCCAACTTGGCCACACTCTGATGTTGCTTCACTACACATGTCTCGATTTTCATCTGTGCTATGGTGTAGAGTTGTATTGCATTTTTCAGTTATACAAGTGGTAGTTTATTAGTTTTTGTGGCTGCTGAGTGACATATCACTTGTGTAATAGGTTGTACAATCAGACAGTATTGGAATTCCCCCTGAGTTTGGTTCAGAACTAGATGTCTCCAAGTGTAACATCATCTGAAACTAGTGCAATGACACCATTGGAGAGTGACTTGGACTACAATTCCCCTTGTCTACATGGGTGGGGGATCCTGGAGACTGTCATTCAACAACCAGCTCTGATAATAGTAGTGCTTGCCTGTGAGCAGACATGCACAGGATTTTGTTAACAGCGTGCAGCCTTGGCCATTCTGCACATTTGTGATGATAGTGCTGCAGTGCCCACTTGCTTGTCATTGCTGAGAAAGAGAAATGGATCTAAGAAAGGAGATTGATATAGTGAAACTGGGTCTTACAGGAGCATTTCTGATTATAAAGCAGTATGTTATCATCTGTCGTTCTCTCAGTTAAACTGCAGTCCCTCAAGTAGCTGAGATAGAATGGATTTTCCCAGCAGCAGTGTATCATTATAAGGTCTCCCTGCTGTAATCCAGAATATTGTGGCTTGGGTTTGAGTGGACAAAATGCATGATGTGTGCTGATGAAAATTGCTAGAAAATCTTTACTATCAATGCAGCTATCTGCATTTTTAGACCCTGTGTGAGGATTCTCTATAGAGACTGTCCTAGGGAGGGCCTGCACTTTAAAATTTACAAAATCCTCATATGCTCCAACATTTCACAACTGGCAATTGGGATACATGTAGCCAAGCGACATTGAGATGTGGTCAAGATGGTCAAAGTTATCAATGAGGAAGAACAGCTAGGAGGAGACTTCAGCAGTTTGCTTTCGTCTGAGCCTACAGGGAAGGACAGGATTCGACCTCCTCCTCTTCTCTGCACTTTGCACTCATCGTCACGAATGGTAGTAGGGTGAGGACAAAAGAGGAGAGTGGGAGGAGGAGAAAGAAATTTTGGGATATTTTAAAAAGCAGCTGAAAAAGTGGAACAACAGTGGATTAATCCAGACTGTCCCTGCCAAAACAGGACTGTTGATATGATCTTTCAGTAAAGAGGTTATGAAAAGTTGATTTGTTGATGCTTTTCCTTATAACTGTGTGTAGTTTGAACTCAATGTCCAAAAGCAATCTTTGGCTTCAGCTCCAGTGAACCCAAACCACAGCGAGAATAGGAAAGCTGTACCTTCAAGCAGTTGTGGCTCAAATAAGACCATTATCAAGTTCTTTTCATGAGGAAGGAGGTCAACAGGATGCTACTAGAACAGTGAGCAATGAGTATGTTTAGTACACACTGTAACGCTTACTGTCATTTTAAGTGGATGACTTTTTAATATCTACAGATGTTGTTCCCAGCCTTTGATTTATAACTGCATTGGAAATGCTGCTCTGTGGGCTGTGCAGCCTGACAGAGGCTCCTGTGTGAGCGGATATATCCCTCTTAATAGGTTAATTACTAACCTGCATTGACTTGTTTTCATGTAATTGTCATGAGCACTCAGCTTCTCCCCCACCAGTTGCCCATCGCAGAATTGCAGCTTAATGGTACGACTCTCAATCATCTTTGAGGGCGGTTTATACACTGGCACGCTCTCTCCCTTACCCAAAAATGAACTGTTCCTTGGAGTGTTTTGTTCTGAATATGAAGTAAAACCGAGCTCTGGCTTAGGAAAAAAGAACAAACTCTCTTTGTATGTCACTGACACAAGGGATATTGAAATAATATGCCCTTTTTGCTTTTCACCCGGAGGGGCAAAACTACACAGTGCAGTACATATAAATGGGTGCAATACATTCTTGCCAATTTTACTGTTGTTGTTTTTAAATGATAATGAAAAGCAGCTTCAGGGAGCTGCAGTTTTGAGTGGAAGCACAGCATGTAATGTGTAGTTTGCCCTTTATTAATAAGCTGAGCATGGGATCTAAACCAAAGTCCATTAAACATGTTTGCGGAAGAATTTTTCCCCTTACACCAACAGTCAGAATGATAAACTAGTTAAGCTTAGGTATTTGTCTTTAAGCCAGTTTGGACCATCTGGAGTCTATGGTTCTATAAATTTAACTTAGCAGCATGATTGTTTCCAGTGTGGTGTGCTAGTTAGAGCAGAACTAGGAAAAGGGACTTTTTGAACAACAGCTCTCAGACTCCCCCAGCCAGTATGGCCAGTTATGTGTCCAAGCCCTGCAGTGGGCATAGGATCATTTTCCCTCCATGTGCAATTCTAACAATATGAAGACCTGAAGGTCTTGGTATGGCCAAAGCTGGCCCTGCCCTGAGTGAGTGAAGCAACTAACTCATGTTGCAGATGCTGTGGGGTAAAGTGGCCATCATATCTGGAGGAGTCCCACAAAACAATTTTCCAAGATTTCAGTTAAAGGAACTTCCTCTTGAGGCTTTGAAGCAGAACTGAGGCCTTAGGGCAGGGCTTCTGTGCAACCCTAAAAATTCTTCACCAGCAATAGCAGAGTATAGTCAGCACAAGCTGTTTCTCTCCTGACAGATTGATCAGGCAGTGATGAATACAGAAAGAAGGGAAGTGCTGGTCTCAGAACAAAAACACCAAGACAGCTCTCAAAGACTACTTCAAAAATGTGCATAATCTCTTCGCCAACATGATCTGTCTTATTCTTGCTCAGTCCTGGATAGCTGACCTCTGAAGCTGAGAAATAATAAGTTGGCAAAGGTGCACAATCACATTCATGGCAAAGCAAGAGTTTCAAGGAACCTAACCAACTTTCTTCCCATTGGATCATTCTGGCTCTCTCTGTGGCTGCTATATGCATGACACTACTTCTTATAATTGCAGCTTGAGAAAGTTATGGTTTTGGACTACCAAACCAAGAATCCTCCGGTCAGCATTTACCATGTTGGTCTGAAGGATTATGGGAGCTTAGCCCACAAAGGTAACTTTTCTAAGTGCTGCTTCTAATATCCACCTTGATGTACTACCAGTATTAGCTTATGTTTGGAGAGTTTCCTATTGCTGTAAAGCTGGATGGATCCAACATGTGAGGAATGCATACATGACCTTCTTACAGGTGATTTCATTCTGTCTTTAAGTTGCTTCATCTTAGGTTGCTGCACTATAGAAGGAAGGAAAGGGGAACATTCATTACCACAGTACTTCTATCTAAAGTAATGTCATCAGTTTATTATTAAAAGGGCTGAGACAGGTCTGATTTTTCCGACTCTTTTCCAACTTAGTATTCATACAAGATTGTCTCTTCCTGATAACATCATCTTGCTCCACTCCCATGATGAAAATCATCAGGAAGAGATAACCACTACAAATTACCAACCAGTGATATGTGAGACTCCTCATGAATGATTTGGGGTCCCCATGGGATGAAGTAAAGTGTTAACATCTCTGTGCTGGTTACCACAGTTTTATTTCTTTAGCTGACAATGTATGTCTTTGGGAGAGAAAATATAAACAGCTCTGTCACAAATCAGCTAAAGTGCTGAAGAACAAATAATACGTTCTTAAAATATGTAAAACACTGTCATTAATTCTCCTAAACTAGCCTTTAAAACTGTGCATTATTGTTTTGTATAGTAATTGAAATGGTTTGATTTTATTTACTAAGTTAATAAAGCTTCAGAAACCTAAGACCAAGAACTTTTAGTCTTGAAAAATTGCTGAGCTGGAGTCAGAGGAAGTAAGTCATGCTTTCGTTGCATTATAATCAATGGATGTACGTTAGTCACAACAAGTATGTCCCATTAATTTTAATGGAACTGAAGAATGTCTGTTTTTCTCACAAGACTGAGTCATAACTTCAAAATGAAGAATGATAAGAAATAATTGCTGCACATTTTTTAAAAAATCTGTTCTTCTAGCACCACCTAGAGCCAAATCTCACTTTTTTTTTTTTTTGCAATTCTTGAAGAGCAAGGAAGTCTAAAAGTCTGTCACATCTTTCTTAAATGTTTAAGGTAAATTCATGTGTCTTATTTTATTGCTGTACTGTGAGGATCCCTGTAGAACTGGGATGTATTATATTTTTTCATTATTTTCTTTAAAATATTTCTACTAATTTTAGGCTTTTGTACTGCCTAAGAAAAATAAACTATGTATAACAAAAAAAAAACTTCATACAAAAATAAAAAAATTAAACTGCTAGAACAAATTAAGTAAATAAAAAATAGAAGGAGGGGAAGATATAGTGGCCAAGGTAAACAAAATCCCCAAAAACAAGCTACTAGCCAAGTCCTACTTATAAAACTTGGGTGAATGGGTGCCTAAAACTAATACAGTTAAGGGCCAATTGAATGTAAATGTGTCCCCAATTACATTCTACATCAAAAGAGAGGAAGCCCAGCCTGGCCTCGCCTGCCCTAGTAGCTACTCTTCTCAGCCTTGAGTATGGGAGCATCTGGAGCTTTTCACACTATACATTATTGTGCTATGGTTCGATTTTGACTGCCAGGGTTTCATCCTATGGAATCTGGTGGCTGGAAATTTGGTGAGGCAATAGAGCCTGTGGCTGAGAATTCTGAGTGCCCCCCAAGCTAAAAATCCCATGATTTCTTGGGATGGAACCATGGCAGCCAAACTGGAATGATAGTGCTATCTTTCTGTAGTGTGAAGGGGCTGCAGAGAAAATGTTATTTCTACACTGGAATATTCTTTTCATTGTGCAATGATGTTTTCCTGCACAAAAGAACAATATGCACATCTTTTGCAGGATAAGTCCTAAATTGGGAGTAGGCTTTGAAAATGGCATCGTTTTTGAAGATTTAAAGTTACTCATTGTTTTCTTCCTGAAGAAATGTGAAGAGTTATATCCCAGCTTTAGAGATACACATTTAAAGGCATGGAGCTGGGGGCTGGAGCTGGAAGAATCCATGAAACCTCAGTGGTATGTTTAATAGTATATTCCTATAGACAAGGACTTTCCAAACAGTGTGTCGTGACACATTAGTGTGCTGCCTGCAATGTGTTGGTGTGTTGCCTCCCTGGCCGAGAAAGACTCCCCCGAGCCTGGCCTGCTGCCGTCACTCTTGCTGGGGCCTTTCCCTGGCAAGAGCGATAGCAGCAGGCAAGGACGAGGTGGGAGGGGGCTGTCTTTCCCCCTGCTGTCATTCTCACTGGGGCCTTTCCTGGTGAGGGTAACAGTAGAGGGCGAGGATTGGGGGGACTGCCTTACCCCGCCCTAGATATGCCTCTGGGTACCTCCAGTTTGCTAGTAAAACTGAATTACTGTGTCACGATATGATACATGTCAAAAAAGTGTGTCACCAACATGAAAAGTTTGGAAAGCTCTGCTATAGACTACAGTTGGCCCTCCACGTTCCTTAGAGTTAGGGGCACAGGACCCTCGCAAAAGTGAAAAATTGCAAATATCAAAATGTGTGTGTGTGTCGGAAGGGGGCTAAGTCATGGTGGAGAGAGTGGGCACCCAGCGTCCAAATCAGGTCAGGAAAAGGAGAGGGAAGGGTGGGTGAGTCAGCATAGTGGCTTTATACTTGCCCTTTCTCACCCATCTGCTTCCTTGGCTGTGTAGGGGGCATAGGGCAAAGGCTTGTGGTGCTGAGAAATTGGGCTTCAGTCTATCCTTAGCTAGCCAGACAGCAGCTGGTGGATGAGGAAGAGGACCAGAGGCAGGTTTTTAAAGGGCTGCACAGCCTGATTGGGACAGGTTCTCACCAAAAAGAACTGTCTGGAGTCGGAGGGCCAGTGGCTGGAGAAGCTTGCAAATAAATCCACAAAAGTCAAACCCACAAATGTAGAGGGCTGACTGTATACAGTAAGGTACTGTTTGAGTAGCCTTCATGTGAATCATTGCCATAAAGGAAACACAAAAGTAATGCTTTCCTCAAATGCTTTGATAATATGCAGCATTGCAAAAAAGAACAGGAATCCCATTTCCCACAGTTACACTTTTTTTTTTTTTGAATGGATAAGTCTAGTCAGCTTTTTTTATTACTGCTATGGAGCACAGATAACTGACATTTTAGACTACAACACCAAGAATCCCCCAGCCAATATGGGAAACACTATGGAGTTGTAATCCAAAAGATCACTTTGCTAAGTTCTGCAGGCCACAGTCCAGATTTACTTAGTTCATGTTGGCAGGTCCTTTCTGTTCCGTTCAAATGCTCATATTTGTTGCCACTAAAAAGTTTTAGAATTAGCACCTGTTCATATCTTGAAACCTTCTGCATAAAAGAATGTGCTCTTAAGATGAGGCTGGACTATGACTCAATGAGTTTTATACAAACATGTAATATTCCCTTTGAAACAGCTCAGTAAAAGTAGTTGTAATTCCTTTCTGCTTTTCAAGTGGAATAAACAGTCAAATGTCAAGGACTGGCATCCCTAACAAGGTGCTTGTTTACCTGCCTGCTTTCACCAGGAGGACACTATTTGCAAATTAAATTTCCTGGGTCTTGTTACAGGTGTCATTGAGGCTTGCTTTCACGCATCAAGTCCTGAGAATGCAAAACCTCTTAAAGGATTTGTTTTCTGTTTAAGTTTTTTAAAAAATTAGAAAGGAAACAATTAGAGAGGAAGGCTTAGCATGATTATTCCCATTGTGTTTACTGTTGGTTGATACGTGCCTTACTCCAAGGCACTACATCTTTTTCTCTCTGATGTTTTACATTTCCCAGAACATCTGCCCAGTAGAAAGTACATAGCTTGCCTGCTAATTTGGCCCCCAAATGCTGTGAATTAATTGGCTTGTCATTCTAGCGTTTGTTCTCTATTCTCTATACCCGGATTTTGAACAAGCTGATGACAACTTAGTTCCCAGTCTGTTATTTGCATGAATGCTTGAAGAAGAAGAAACCTCAGTAAAGCAAGTATCTAACTAAAGCAGGGTGAGTATTCTTATGGGTCTAGGGGCCAGTTTTCTGCCCTAGGGTCCCTCATGAGACTCAAGACAACCAAATAACACGATGAAAAAAATAAAACTGGGAGTACCTAGTAGTCCGCAATTTTGAAAAGTGGGGATTTGAGATGCTAATCATTATAGGGGATCCATTTAGAAGTGATATCACTGCTTCTGGAAAGTTGTAAAATGGGTTATTCACTCTCCCAGCCCTCAAAAATAAGCAGTCAAGGAGGTGTGGGAGATGTTGGGGGCTGCAAAAATAACTGGGGACACGTGCATGCCAAGGCTGTACTTTGCTCACCACTGACTAAAGTATACATTCTTCTGGGTGCCAGAATAAGCTTTGGCCCATCCAGTGTATCTCCATGATTGAGAACTGAACTATAAAGTGGCGTTTGTTGGGCTACTTGATGTGGGGGACCATCAGTTTTTTTCTCCCGATGTGTCAGCATCTGGGATCATATTTGAGCCAATAGGCGATGACTGTTTCTTTCTTTTCTGGCTCAGGGACTACCACTTTGGGTAGCACTGCTTTAAAGAGTTGTCCTCTTCACCAAAATAGCAGAAACTCAGAATTTAATTTCATACATATTTGCTGCTGTGCAAAAGAAGAGCATTGTGTCAAACTTACTTTGTGTTGCTAAGAGGATTTTGTCAGTTCTGTGCTGGGTCTAGAGTAGGTTGCAACAACAATACATTTTACTGTATTTTATACCCATGGCCAAGATGAATGGTCATTTTGAAATACATTGTTATTTTAACAAAACAGAGAAAGAGAGAAAGGCTGGAACGTTTACGATCCAGAGTTTGAAATATGTAGTCTCCTTGCCTTTCTTAGAATTCTCTTTCCCATCCCCATCATCTCCACCCACCTGCACTGAGCTCTTCTCAGATCCAGGGTTAGAAAAGAGACTGAGTGGGAAGAGTATTCATGCACATGTGTGATCTCATGAGATGGACCAAAGGGAGAAATGGCCACACCTTCTGGACTGACATAATCAATCTGAGAATGAGAAATGTGGCCACACAAAGAGTTTCAGTTCACTGCCAAATCCAAGCTGGATCTTGGACTCTTGCCACTAATGAATGTAGTGATGCGGCTGCTTATCTAATGTGTGCACATAACTTTAGATTTTAAATTTCTTCGGGGCTACATGCCCATCCATCTATTGATATACAGTTACTCTTATCTGCACCCATACTCAGCCATGTCCCAACTGCCTGGCTATTAACATTAACAGAAGGCAATTGTCTTGAAGCCTTTCCAGACCAAAATTTGCTCTTTTCAACAGCTCTCTACCATTCTGATTGTGCAGAGTTGCGGGGGGGGGGTGCTCTGCCCCTCCCCAGGCTTCAGGCAAACTGAAGAGGTTTCTCATCTGACTGCAGGCATCTTCTCTTATCTCTAATCACTGAGCTGAGATAAAGGACTATTGTTGCACAGCGCAGAAGTGCCTTTGGAAGTCCTGAAAGCTACAGCATGGTACTGAATTTACTTTGCTGCCTGAGAAGCTGTTGTAGTGGTGCTTAGTCCTGAACTGAAATGCACAGAATTGGATTGTGCTTTGCATGTCTGAAAGCTGGGGTTTACTTTTGAGTAGGCATGGCTAGAATCAGGCTGTGATGAGTATGCTTGATGGCAAAAGGGACAAGAATTATATTTGACACAACCGATTTTGCTTTTGACTCTGTCTCATGCTTGTAGTCCCTCTGAGACTGGACCCCCTTTTAAGTGATATAGTTAGTTCAATCTCAGAGAAGTCTGCTGCTCCCAAAGAACTTGCACTGAGCACAGCGTAAAATCCAGCCAATCTTTTTCATCTTCCTGTGCCACAGGCTCAGTCCTTTCCACCTGTTCCTCTCATCTCTCCAACAAGTTCCATTGTGTCCAAAGAAAAGCAATTTCCCACCATGTTTGAGATGTTATTACTGGGTCTTTGTTTTTCATTGAGCTACCTACCTATTCCATAAGGCTTTTAGAAACTGAGCCTGATGGGCTTTTTTGTTTATGCTGTTTTGCTATTGTTTTTCTGTTGTCTTTTAAAGAATTTTAAGTGGTTTTAACTCTATAACTCTGCATACACACATACACACACACACATATCTGTGTCATCTTTTCTGCATCAGCTTCTTGATTACATATATGTAACTAGGAGCCTTTCCACACTACACTGTTCTAATACTATTATTCCACTTTTTTTTAATACTATTATTCCACTTTCAACAACCTGTGGAATTCTGGGGTTTGTAGTTTACTGAGGCCAAGGAGCTCTCTTGTCTGAGAATTCTGAGAATGCCCCTCCCTAAACTGCAAACCCCAGGATTCCATAGGATGATGAAAGTGGAATAATAGCATGGAAAGGCTCTCAGTATCCTGTGACAAGGATTTGTGATGGAGGTCCCACTTCTGATTGTTGCAGCCATGTGTGCTGGGAGGAGTGGGGTGGAAACATTGTTATTCATGCTCTTTATAAATCATTTCTTTTTCGAGCTTGTGTAAGTCTCAATTCCCCACCACCTTTCTTTGTGGTACAGGTGATTTTACCATGTTTCAAAGTACAGTTTTCCTTATTTCCTCATAGAGGCTTCTTACCATGACAGTTGTTAAAGTACCACAGGCAGTTTAACCACACTATAAATAGCTCCCCCCGTCACTTTCTCTCCCAGTGATCTTCCAATTTAACCAAGCTATCCTTTTGCTACAAAATGTTCTCTCTTGCATTTTATTTTGCCAGTTCTGTTGGTTTATTTTACTTTTAGTTTTGTTTACCCTGTTGCTTTTCAGTATTTATGCATCCTCTCATAGATTTTGTAACATTAAAGTTTTCTGCAATGGCCTTTTACTCAGCCATTAGGCCATTCCATTGTTTGATTTCAATCCCTGCCCTGGTCTACAGCTATAATCCTGTGGTCCCTAGAAGGTGTTCCCAGTAGGATAGGAGTGCTGCAAAGCGAGAGGTCTGTGGGCAAAGAAGGAGGCTCATACTTGCAAGCCTTTCCATTACAGATGTAGAAACGTCCTTTGGGTTTTGCCCCATTTAAAAAAGAAAGGAAACAAGCCAAGAATATATCTGAGGAGGCTTTGGCTTTTCTGGATCTTAATTTGTCCCATTCCCTGTCACACTGCTGGAGGAAGAGAAAAAACATTTCTGATACTTCATACAGGAGCAATGAAATTAAATATACCAGAGGTGGGAACAGTTGAGAAAAACAGGTGGAGGAAGTGGGCTTTGAATTTGGTGGCTTCTCCACCTCAAACTGTGCTTCCCTCTTCCACCTCTATCAGCAGTGGTAGGTGATGGCTTCCATGTCAACAAAGTAGAGAGTCCACACTTGGTTTTAGTTGGAATTTTAAAGGAGTTATCCCGAGTGCTAGTCTCATTTGAGGGATAGGGTGAAGCCACTTGGTTAGCTCCTTTAAAGTAGAGACTAAAACGTGGAGTGGATTCACCATGGAAGTCACCAGCCACCACTGCTTGTAGGATTTTCCTGCATGCAACAAGCTGTTAGGTTGTAACTCTTTCACATTCCCTTCAGTCATCAAACAAGCATGAGCAAAGCAGATAGAACTTTAAAAAGTTTACTTCATTACAGAAACATATCAGACAGATATTCTCCCCATTACTTTTTGTTCCTCTTTAGTTAGCAGCTTTTATGCCATTTTGGATTTTAACTCCCTTTTCTATTTTATGTTTAGTAACTAATTGTAGGCTGTTTCTCCATTTCATATAATTCACACCATCACTCAGATATGTGAGACTCAGATGGTGCCCCTTTGGCTGGCTGAAACATTTTACAACTACTTTTTCAAAGGATACTCAGACACATCAACCACCACATGGCTAGGGGTGCCAAGCCAATACTGTCTGTAGTCGCAAGCAAGAGGGGATGAGTGAAATTCAGCCTGAGAGAGTTGGGCAGTTGTAGTATGGGGTAAGGTGCTCACATTAAGGCAAACTCAGACTCTGAGGATCTTTAAGCATTAAGCCAGTGGTTCGTGGTATGCATTAGAAGACTATCTCCATATTCATCTTCATTGCAGACCGCAGAGTTGACAACACGCAGTGTGGCTGTGCAGAATTTTTACAGCATTTTAACACAGACTTCTGAGGAAGCTGCAATTCAGTATGAAAGCAAAAACAAAAATGCAAGCAAAGAAACCAACAAACAAAACTGGAATCCTTTCATATTCAGAAATACCATCTCTTTGAAGCCATTCCAAACCAAGGCTACAGATGCTCCACTGGTGTAGGCTCCCATGTCTGTCTCAATAAGAACATGTGATGAATCTTAGGAGTGCTCTCATTTCCTTTCTGTGTTTCTTTGCTGTATGTGTCTCCCAGCTTTCCTCCAACAAGCTCAAGGCCTTCCTTTTCCTCTAATTTACCCTTGGTCCCACCCTGTGAAGCAGGTCGGACTGAAAGAAAGTAAGTGGTTTGAAGTTATCCAGGGAGTTTTCTGTCTTAGTAAGTACTTGTGAAAGCTGGACAGTGAAGAAAACTGACAGGAAGAGAATCAACTATTTTGAAATGTGGTGCTGGGGGGGGGGTGTTCTAGAGATACTATGGACTGCTAAAAAGACAAATGAATGGGTCCTAGAGCAAATCAAGTCTGAACTCTCACTAGAAGTGAAGATGACCAAACTGAGGCTGTAATATTTTTGACATATCAAGAGACAAAGGTGACTTACTGGAAAAGATGATAATGCTGGGCAGAGTGGAAGGCAATAAGAAAGAGTGAGACAACCCTATAGGTGGATTGATTCAATCAAGGAAGCCAAAGCCCTAGGTTTAGAAGACCTGAGCAAAGCAATGGGTGACCAAGTCTCTTGGAATTCTCTCATTCGGAAGGTCACCGTACACCAAAGTCAACTTGATGGCAAATAACAAGAACTTGAACCTGGATCTCCCAAGTCTCATGGCCCATTCACACTACACAATTACAGTGATATGATTCCACTTTAACAGCCATGGTTCAGTCCTGTGGAATCCTGGTATGTGTAGTCAGGCAAGGTGCTAGAGCACTCTGGCTGCCCCTCTCTAAACTGCAAATGCCAGGACATTTCTGTACCACTGTCACTCACCCCCATTTTCCATTGTCCAGTAAATGGCCATGCGAAAGAGGCTGTGGTAGTTAAAAAGCTGGTGTGAGTGGATTCTAGTTGTGGATAGAGGATTCTGCAATGTCCAAAAAAGCAATGTACACAAATTTAAGTTGGACTTATAAAATGCTAACCATCTTTAAAAGCTTGGAAGTTTGAAAAGGTCTTAACAGCACACTTGAAGCTTTAACCGAAGAAGACAGCCATACTTTTCCTTAGTGACTGCTCACAGAATTGGGGTGCAGCAATGGAAAAGACCTTGCTTTTTTGTTTTAAGCAACTGGGTCTTTGAAAATGGTAAGATGTATAGCAGAAGGCAGGTAGTATCATATAATCAGAGGTGATTCCATTTTGATTGCTGTTCCCACCCCATCAAACCAAACAGGGTGAGAATCATGTGGGCTTCCAAAGAGGGTTGTAGTGATATGGAGAAATGAGGACATTGCCTGCCAAATAAGAATTCTGCCCCCCATGAAATTTTCATTCACATTTTTTTACCATTGGAGTTGAGCATTTAGAAATATAGCTTAGGCAAAGAAAGAATATCATAGAGTCCTGCAAACCTCTTAAAGGGATTTTTAAAAACCCTTTAAGGTTCATAAATGGAATCTTTTAGTAGACTGAATTCAGCATTTTATTTAATGACACAGTGCTGGGTTCACTCTGCCTTGGAAGCCCAAGGTTCCCTACTGAACTAGCAATTAAACCAATTTTATATAAAATTCTTGCAAAAACATGTAGTGGCAGAGCATGAGCAACAAAAGGCTATGACATACAAAAAAAATTCATTGATATGGACCAAGCACTATTTCCAAGCAGTGTATGCCACAAAGTATCCTTTGTATCCCATTTCATTATTCTGGCTGTTACAATATCAGCAGAGCATCTGCTGAAATGATACAGCCATTTAGTGCCTCAGCAAGGAAAAGCAAATTCAGTATTCTTAGCTTTGGATAATTTCAAGTGGTCAATTTCTCTGTAGATTTGTGGAGAAATCACAGCTCATTAGATTTTATTAACAGTTCAAATCATCATGTAGGATGACTTGCACAAGGTGCGTTTATTTCCTAGTCACTGTTGTTTAGTTTACGCAACTATTTTGCATGTTGAACAGACTGTATTTTACATTGGTTTGCTTTTTTGGAAGCTTCACAGCATACTTAAATTGCTTGGACTGAGGATTATTTTTGTCATTATCTATGAAAACTTTTTTCTGCAAAAAACTCCAAACTTCTTTACAGTGACCAGTGCCCAATCCTCCCCCTCCCATTTGTGTCTCTCCCTCTCTTATGAAATTGTCTCACTATCTCCCTGGCTCCAGGTGCAACTGACTGCAACTCTTGGCATTCCTTGCCACTGGCTATACTTGGTAGGGCTGCTAAGACTAGTAGTTGAGCAGTATCTGAACAACCTTATGATTTTTACACTTGGTTTAAAGTTTTGTAGGCAAATACTAGTACTTTGAAGTGCAGCAGGAATAGGAATATAAAGAATATTCATGTATTGCCCATTCTTGACAAAAAAAAAAAAAAAGGAAGGGGTCCTAATTGTCAGAACTCTCCACCATAAAAATTTAAAAACAGTGAGATTTTTTTGCCATCTGGGATTTATTCTGCACAAAATTTGTGTGAAGTCCAGTACATGTGGTTTTATGTACCTTTGCTGCAGAAAATGGGATTTTGTGTGTGTGTAGGAAACTTGCCTCCAGAGCAGCAAATCATGTTTTCTGCATAAAAACCAAGTTTCCTGCACAGAGAATCAAATTTTCTATGCTAAAAAAAAAAGACTACATCCTGACCTTTAAAAAGTCCTTGAAAACTTACTGTCTTGAAGGGCTATTTTGAGGGGAGGGGGAAAGTTTCAATTATTTGTTCCTGCTCGTAAGAGTGAAATAAATGAAGATTTATATCTCAAAGCCAGAAGAAAAGAACTAAGAGCCAGTGCAGATGGAAGAAAGCTAGAATGATAAGATCAGCAAAAACAAGCTTCAGAAACCAATCTGGCTTCGATATCTATGCTGCCTGAAATTTTCAAATGCTTTATGAAACACTTGTACAAATAAAAAGCCTGTTAAAGAGAGCTAGTATATATTTGAGGATATGGCGGGTATACATCTTGTACACTGTACAAATGGCATCACAAACAGCTAGGTATGTTTGTATGTATTTGTTTCATCTGGCTGCACTCCACTACCTCAAATGTTTACACATAATATGTCCTGAACTGAAACAACAACTTGCTTAATTCTCACCAAGGAATGCGAGTCCAAACAAAAATGGATTTTTATCCATTATTAAGTGCTTACAAATGTTACCACGGTTATATTTACAAGTATTTAAGCGTAGCAGTCACAGGGCTAGAAATAAAAATGCACCCTAAAAGACTCCAAGGAAAAAAGAAAAGAAAAGACCAAATTGTTTGCAGAAAGGAATACGGTAAGGATTTCCATGCATAAGCAAAGGAATGACTGCTTGTGAAGGATCCTGTATTCTTGGCAGTGAAGGCTTTATTAGGGATACTTTATCAGATAAGACCAAAACCCTACGGTCAAGATTTTTGCACCATGTGTGTAGAGCATAAGCCCTCACACATGCATCTCTATACCTGTCTACCTATTCATTTTGACTATTTGGTGGCAGAGGCGGAGACAACTCAGGTAACTGAGAAGCTGCCCATTTAGATTGTAAAAGGAAGGAAAATGAGGTCCCTCTCCATCTGGAAGAGTGACTGTGCTTTTCCCCATGGCTGGAGTTGTGTGCAAGACAGGCTGCCTGAATCACATCCTGCCTCCTGTCAGCCAATGAACAGTCACAAGCCTCCTTCAGTGGCTTGATGGTTGCCAAAGGGGTGAATAACCACAAGAAGATGTTTGCATATTTAACCCCAAGTAACACATGTACGTTACCAACAGGATTCCAGCTTGTACATGCCTGATAAAAAATAATGTCCACTGTGACCACTGGGGCTTACTCCCAGGAAGATATGCACAGATGTATAGGCTTCCGGTACAATCCTAGGCATATCTATGTGTTTGTGACTCCATGAATTTCATAGGATTTTCTTAAGCAGGAATACTCAGAAGTGGCATTGCCACTCCCTTCCTCTGAAAGGCAGCCTATGCATCTACTTAGAATTAAATGACACTGAATTCATTGGGACTGATTTATAGGTAAGTGTGCCTAGGATTTCAACTTAAGATTTCTTACAGTATATAATGGTCTTAAATTTTATTTAGCCTCTGAGGGTTCAACCACATGTTATATGCAAAAATATTTAAGAAATCCTAGCCATCTGTTTCCTTCCTATAAAACAACCTTGAAAGAGATTATTTGTAATAGGAAATCAGTGTGTGTGCAGAAAAGGGAGGGGGTATTCCCTTCCTCGCTACCATATGATTGGCATCGTTAGCTAACATTTGCATAGTAGGCCTATTAGGCTGCCCAAAATTTCAGAGCGTGAAATACCACCGGCCTTCCTTAGCTTTAACACAAGTGTGAGAACTCTGGGGTTACCAAAACCAACATATGCTTTAAGTTCCCCCAACCCTTTGGGAGTCCTTCCTCTTAACAGCATACATTCAGTTCTCACTCATGGGGCTGTATCACCTATAAGGACAGCCTGAGTCTCCATTATAAGCTAATTGAGAGTGACCCTGAAGTTCTTGTCAAGCTGCCAATGCAGCTGTCATAAAAGCATGCTCCAGGACCCCTGGAAACACCTATTTGTGCAGTAGTTTCTCCCTGTGCAGATAGTTATTTCCTGTCTTTAATAATGATTTTGCTCTGTGTGATGTAAATAGGGGAGAGGCAAGGAGAGAGGAAGCGAAGCTGTGGTCTTAAATCAATACTATTGGGGGTGTGTGGATGGGATCTGCTTTCATAAAAAGTATGTTTCCACTTAGCATTGCACATGAACTTGAACAAACATCTTCCCGCCCCCTTCGCACCCACCCACTTGTTCTTTACTTTGTTATTCTGTTGTTTGCGTGCTTATAAATCAGAAGCTGGGATGGGAAGCAAAGAGTTAAAAATAAGCCATATGGCAATAGCAGGAGGTCTGGCCACCCCACCTTAAGGCTCGTGACAACATGCCCTACATTTAACCTACAGTCAGGAACTAATTAACAACACAGATGGGAGTGAGCTAGCATATGCATTAAGAAGGAGAAGGGGAAAAAATTAATACCCCTAAGGCTTTTAATCAACAGCATTGCCTCTTTCTGGGTTAGAAGGAGCCCAAGTATTGCCAGAAAAATCTCTTCAAAATATACAGATGATGCCTATGGGGAAACAGGGTCTTGCAATAGTTAGAGAGTGGGGCTGTCTCCTGGGGCAGCACTTGTCCTCTTGCGTGGCTGTAGGTAAGTCATGAAAGGCTGCTGATCTGTTCCAGTCTATTAAGAAGGAAAGGGATAGGGGAATGTGTCTCATAAAACAGCCAGTACACTATGAGTTTGGAAGTCTGAGGAAAGATATGGGATGACAGGAATGTTTTAATCAACATTAAAACATTTACCTTATGGTACTATTGTATAGATGCAGAGAAACTTAGTTCTCTAGTTATTTGGGGTTTAGACCTGCAAACTGATTGAAATACTCATATTTACATGCACTAAAGGGTTAAAAGAGTTATGACTTCCAAAAGAAATTCTATAAAATGATTCACCGATGGTACCTGACCCCAGCAAGACTAGCTAAAATGTATAAAGCATCTGAGAATATATGCTGGGCGTGCCATAAGCATGAAGGAACATTCTATCACATGTGGTAAATACGTGATAAGGCAAAAAACCCACTGGAATCAGATATAGAGGTTAATGCAAGAAATTTTCAGAAAAAGGATACAATTAAAACAAGAATTACGGTATTTCTGTTGGGTACACTTGATGAATATACTGAAAGATTAAATTGTAGACTATTATATGATTATAGCTTTTAGGTTGCTGTATGCTTAAAACAGGGAAAAGGTGAAGATACCAACAATGGATATTGAAGATATTGAAAACGCCTGAAATGGACAAATTGGCAATATTGATTAAAAAAGAGGTCTACAGACAGATTTAAAGAAGGCTGGGAACTATTTTTAAATTTTATAAAAAAAATAAAAAGAAGGAGGGGATGGTGCTGGTGGGTTAGGAATATTAGATATGCTGTAAGAGATAGCAGGGAGATTAACCTAGATCAAGTTTAAAATAGGAGACTGTATTTGTAGTTGAGCATTCAGCTTGACAGGTGGGAAGTCATATGTTAATCTGTTCTTTTTTGTGAGGAAGGAAGAAAAAGGGTTATAGTTTGGTGAACTTTTGTGTTAGTTGTATTGTGGAGTATTATGTACTATGTTGGATTATTGTAGAATATTGTATATTGTAAAATGGCATTTAAAAACAGCAACAATAACAACAATAATATACTCACATTTATACTTCAGTGGAAGAAAATATAAATAA
The DNA here is from genome assembly GCA_948474755.1 of Ctenosaura bakeri. NCBI lineage: Eukaryota > Metazoa > Chordata > Lepidosauria > Squamata > Iguanidae > Ctenosaura > Ctenosaura bakeri. The sequence continues at coordinate 131,521 of CAOLHI010002722.1, read as the reverse complement.
GTTTGTTGTTGTTGTTGTTGTTATTGTTGTTACCACAAATTTTACAATGTCAATACTCTGCAACAGAGCCTAGACAAGTTACTTTGTTGGATGATAAGCCCTGGAATCCTCCTTTATGGGGAATTCTGGGAGCTGTCCAAAGAAGTGATTTTTCCAAAGTAGACTTTAAGTTACCCACTTTCCCTCAAAGGATTTTTTTAACAAAGGAGTCCTGTGTTTCCCTGACTCCCCCCCCCTTGTTTATTCCTCATCTTTCTGAGAGATGCCCCTGTGCTATCTTGTGAATTGGGCACTATTGCTGCCTTTGCACAAGTAATTTGTAAGTTTTTCCTTCCTTTTAAGTCTTAGCTTTAAAACATCTGTTTAAAAAGCACTTTTCATGGCTCTTCCATCCCCTGTCAATCATCCCCTAAAGCTACAGCAGGTATTAGTTTGAGGTGAGTAACTCTCATGCCTTGTTTCAGACAAAGGCACAGCCAAACTCTTGCATCAGGAGACAGAGAATAAAGTTCCATCCAGGCAGAACTGTGCCACATCTTCCCTTGCTCCTCCAGCAAGAATCATTTTCATTTTCCTCCTGCAGCCCCCCCACCCAGTCCATGGCCATTTGTGGCCAGTGAAGAGGAGAAGGCATCAGAGAAGCATTTGGCTATGTTCTTACAGCCAGATGCAAAATGATGTTTTCATTCTTGAGGACCTCTAGAGAACCACTAGGAGGTCCCAGAGGATGTCTTTGTGGTTCTACATCTGGCTATTGGAACATAGCCAGAAACATCTACAGTGTCTTCCAGGATTCCATAAGATGAAGCCATTAGGGTTACCAAGTGAAATAAGAGACAGGGCTACTGCACCTTTAACAGTTATGTATAAGAGGCATGGTTAATAAAGTGGAATCATAGTGTTATAACTGTGTAGTGTGAAACAGTCCCTGGAAACCTCTAGAGCTCTCTGGCAAGCAATTCTAAATAATTTCCTTATCTGCAGATGACAGGTAAAAAGGAATCCGAGAGCTATAATTGTGCAGTGTGTAAAGACCCCAAAACAATGCAAGGCATGATCGAAAGACTAACTCTACCTATGCATATATAAATTCTAGCAGAAGCTACTCTTTGGGATGACTGCCTCCCATTTTGTCAACTGGGTGTATATAACTCAACCATATGGATGGGTACTCAAATGGGTCCCAAACTCAAGAGTTACACCCTATCAAAGAGAGGTGTTAGTTCTGTAGGACTCCCCCCACCCCCACCCCAATGGATTGGTTTCTGTCATCCTGGTTGGTGACTCACATACTGTCCTTGTCTTCCCACATACACACAGTGAAAGAGTTTCTATATTTACATTTTAAAGGGAAGTTTATGCCAGTTTGTACAGTCCAGATTTATTATAGGTAACTGACTATATGATATTTTTAAAGTACTTGTCCCCAGTGGATAAAATTACCTGAGAGTATGTCTATAGAATATCTCCCCTTGCACAAAGAAGGAAATTCTGTGTCTGCATTATTCTTTCTCTTGGGTGGGCTGCTCAATCAGTGCACAATCTACAGTGCTTGAGTCTGACACATGGACAGACGTGGGAATATTCTGTGCCTAGATGAAATAACCGATTAAATTTTCTGTCCCCTTTTGGATGTGCTCTGGCACTCTTGGTTGTCATGTACACCTCTTAAGCTGCATAGAATGAGATCTTAATAATGTGACCTTTATACAAAAACAGAACTACACTTACACAGAAAGCAGGAACATTTGGCCCTCCAAAGTTTTTAACTTTATTTAGTTTTTAAATGTATATGCCTTCAGATTGAACCCAATTTATGAAAACACTATCCTCTCTCTTGGCAGGATTATTCTCAATAGGTTTCCCATTGCCTTCCCCTGCAACTGGGAGAAAGTGTAACTCGCCCAAGATTACCCAGTAGGTTTCCATGCTTGAGTGAGGTTTTGAACCTGGCCTTCCAGAGTCCTTAGTCTGGCTCTCAAACTACTCTCTAACTACACTGGCTCTCTTTTATGTTTTTAACTACATCTCCCATAATCACTCAAACCCTCTCTGACCAAATTCTGCCAAGAAAATCTCTTGTTAGGTTCACCTTACGGCACCATAAGTAAAAAAAAATGACTTGAAAATGCACAACAACAATCCACAATCACTTATCATTGGCTTGGCTAGCCAGGGTGTGTGGGAACTGAATTTGAAAACCTCTGGCTGGCCAAAGCTTCTCCCTCCCCACTGCAGACAAACCAGTGCTTTTCATTCCCCCCCCCATGAAATCACAGTTATTTTTGAGTCTGTGTTACTTTTGTTATGATGACAGATTACCTCCCTGTAACCATCTGTAAGATTTGCTGATTGAAAAGCCATGAAGCAAAGATGTCAGAAGGCATCAAAATCTGGTCCTAAATCTAAAGACAAGCCTGAAATAAACCAGGTTTTTCCTCTTGCCGAATGGTTTAAAATGGAAAGTTGGAAATCCATAAATTAGTCATGAAAGGTTCAAACAACTTCTCCAGCTAGGGGCAAACTCCTGTCCTATCAGTGGAGAAAGAAATTCTGTCTAAAGCCCTATTGAGCTTTGTATAAATAATTTATATAAATGCATATGTGTGTATATAGTTACAAATCTGATAAATGTATAAATCACTTTATATTATTTTTCTTGTAGGGGTGTATTTATATACATTTTGGGGGCATGAAAAGGTTGTGGCAAATTCCTCAGCAGCACTCATACCTAATGATTATATACTACTAGTACAGCTATTTGTTACTAAAGTGTGTGTATGTGTGTGTGTGTGTAAATATAGTGGGATAAATTTCTTAGTTTCAAGACTTCTTCAAATGTCAGAGATCTCCATTGGAATTGTGCTAATGATGCACTAAAGCATATAATTAAAATGTAGTGGTAGTAAATAATCAGGAAGTACTAGCCAGGACAAGAAATCAGCCGTGACTGATTTGCCATGACGAGCAAGTGTTTGGTAGTAGATTAATTATAACATGGATGCATTAGCTTTGCATGATTACTTCCTATAAACATTTCCTTTAGCCTAGCTGACCCTAACTGTTAAGGTCTGGATCATGATGGCAAGTCAATACATATTGTCCTTTTAGGCTGTGTTGTGGTGGAATTCCAGGCTTCTGCTCTTGACTTTCTTGGTGAGACTTTCTGGCTTTCTTGCGATGACATTAAAAAAGCTTGATCCTTTGACCAAATAAGGAAAGCATCCTAATGACTATGCTGAACAAATGACTGGACTGGGCATGTGCTGAAAGGAAACTGCACGTAGAACGTGGATAACCAGAGAATGATTGACAATGTTGCTGACAAATAACAACCATTTGAAAGCAAAGCAAGACAAACCACTGTTGTCAGATACCCATTGGAGCCTGTGCAAACTGGCATTTCCAGTTGAACACGGCATACTACTGACTCCTCATAATTCTGAGGACTATTGGTTATGGCTAATAGCAAGGTGTTTTGTCTACTTTATCAGTGCCACCCACAGTGAGAATATCAGCAAAGGTAAGTATCATACTTAGGACATGAAATGGAGAGACCATTCTCCCTTTCGCTTTCTTCCTCTGTCCATGAAGAACTAGTCATTATGATAAACTTTGTCCCCTGATATTCTGGACTGTGCCCTCTTGTAAACTTTTTGCTACTTCCCAAGGCCTTGGATGAACTGCAAATCGTAGTCTTGTATTTCCCTTTGGTTGGCAAGAAAGGGCCAAATCGTACTCCTGTGTAACCTTGTGTCTTGCAAAGCTGAGTAACTTGATTAAGCTTTCTGCCCCATGCAAATTGCCAAAGCAGTGCAAAAGAAAATGAAAGGAGGTTGATCATAGTAAGTGTGTGCTCTAGTGACATTTGAGACTTGATTCCTCTCTTTTTGACATACCACACCAGCAAGTGGTTGGTAGTATAAAGGGTAGGAATGAAAAGAATGTGGAAGCAAGCAATGCAGTCTATAAGGCTTCATGGTCAGGAAACCTGGGAGACTAGTGGGCAGAAGGTGAGAGGGCAAGAAATAGGAATGATCACTGCTAGACCCATAGTTAACAGTGGCTCAAGGATAAAGGTTGCCTGTGGAGGCTACAGAAGGAGAAATCTCAGTGATGGAGGTTATGGATCTTACAGTCCTGGCCAAATTTTGCTAAATGGATTTTAGGTTGGCTCAATGACTTATGAAGCTTATGGTATATTTAACTTTCTGGCAGTGCCTAATTTCCTGGAGAACCAGTTTGGGTAAAGAATGGGCAATGATGGGCCTGTGATGATGCTTCCTTTTCTCTTGCCAGTGTGCACTGAGGGCAGATGTCACAGTTATAGCACCATTTTCCTGCTACCTATACTATCTTCTCTCTGACTCAGCTTCTGCAGAGGACATACCCTGGAGGAACAATGAGCTTCTAAGCTTTAAAATTTTTCTCCCTATACTTTCTGTGCTTACTTTTTTAAAAAAAGAAAAGGTACAAGTGGAGCTACAAGGTGCAGAAACGTACAGAAAACATAAGCTATAAGGAACTATTAAAACCATAAACTATTAGTGTTTCTGTCATGCTGAAGGTAAAAGAACCCTCAAAGCTCTGGGACAATACCTCCATGCTCTCTAATTAGGATGTATAATCAGTCTTTTTGAAATATCTTCAATGCATTGAAAGTGTTTCAACAAACAATATACATTCGTACTGGGATGAGAATATTCATTGCAGTAATGAATACGTAGTATGTTATCCTGTATGTGAGAGGAATGTTGCTCAGAGCATCAGGAGGAACAATGGTTGGAAGAGCCACATATGTGAGAATACCTAGAATTATTGGTTTGAATCAGTTTTTAGTGTAGATCATTTTGGCTATTTCTGTGCCAAAAAAAGAGAAAAAAGTAATAATAATCATGGGTATAGTGATTTCTAGGAAATTATTCTTAACATTCATACCTAATTGCAGTTCCCAGAATTCGGTTCTTTGGTGGAAGCTATAACAGTTAAGCCTACATAAAACACAAGAAGATTTGGTGTGGAATGTGTTTTTGAATAATTGTGACCACAATGTTATCAAATTAAGGCTGGCGTCCTATTAGTGACATATGCCAGTGAAACACCTGTGTATGTCTTCTTTTAGTTGCTGCTTGCAGGTCTCAGCCTTAATTTCATATGTAAGCATAAAAGTGCCATATTCAACTTCAACAGAGGAAATCTTTCAAGACTGAGAAGACTGATTTAAAAAGAGAGAAAAACAAGGTATCTCCAGGATATCTGGGAGGGAGGTTATTCAAAATCATCATAATAGAAGTTCAGCTAAACAGAAATTAAAGGGGCACTGTATTTCAGAGGAGCTGGATAAATTCTTTGTGCTTATCTTCACTGCGGGGGATGTAGACCAAATATCTGTCCCTGAACTGATATTTTAAGGAATATATTCTAAGATAGTGGTAATAAGAGGAAGTTCTAGACTTTTTAAAGTTCTAAACTTGATATCAGAAAATTTGAGAATAGGCAAATCACTAGGGGATTTGAAAACTTGGATCTTAAGAACCAATGTGAAATTGCTGGAATTGCATCTAAACCATATCCCTAAAATGAACATCTGAGGCAATTGATAAAAAAGTGGGGGGAAAGGTTAATATTAACACTAACATAGTACTACTAATACTAAGGATACTAATATTGAAGAGGGATCTAGGATATTTTCACTCTCATCAACAAAACACTTATGGCAAAATACCACCCCAAGATTCCTAAGAAAATGTAGCAGTCAGGGAATAAGAGGACAGACTTACTTTCTTTCTTTCTTTCTTTCTTTCTTTCTTTCTTTCTTTCTTTCCATAATTAATTAAAGAGCATGAGACATAAAAGAGAAATCAATGGATGGGTCTTACAGCAGAAGAATATAAACAATGAGGTCCCCTGTATTAGGACCAAGTGTTTCATGGTCTGGAACTGATGGCCAGGTTGCCTGACAACTAAATTATTAAGGATGGTTTTTTAAAAAAAGGGACACAAGGAAGAGTTCAAAAAGGACCTCTCCAAACTGATTGGGCATTGGATCAGCAAATGCAGTTCCATGGGAGCAAAAAGTGAAGGCTATTAGGCCAGCGTATCTAATTTGAGATAGCCAGTGTTGAGAGCTTAGCTGGCATTGAAAAGGAAATGTGTCTATGAATTGTGGTGGATTGCTTTTGGAAACTCTTTTTCTAGAAGGAGAGGTCACAGTTTTTAACTAGAAAAAAAAGTGGGGTGAGAGGCATGATAGAGGCTGTATCGTTATGAACAATGTCAAGGAAATGGATAGGGAGATGTTTTCATTCCAGCCTCACAGTACTTGTCAGCAGGGTCATCCACTGAACCTTGAATGGTGGGAGATTCAAGACACACAAAAGGAAAAGGCAAAAGTCACTCAGCAGATTGTTAAACAGAAACCGTAGTGATGCCAGCTTGGACAACTTTAGTAGGAATTACAAAAATTCATGGAGGATGTGGCTGCCAGTGGCTACTAGTCACACTGGGTATGCACGATGACCTAATTCTTAATTTTACTCCTGGCTGGAGTAGACCCATTGAATCATTTGGATTTACTTAGATGTTGACTCACTACTCAGTCTGTTCTACTTGGGTTAAACCAACAGAACTCTGCCCACTACCTCCAATATCAGAAGCATTGTACTTTTCTAGACCATTTGCTGGGAAACTTGAAAGGAGGGTGCTATTATGTTTATGTCCTCCTTGTGGATTTCCATAGGTGCTTGTCTAGCCACCATGGCAACAGAATTAGGGATGAGACAGAACCTTGGTCTGATCCAGTTGCATTCCTCTTACGTTCTTTATGATGTTGACAGTTAATTCCTGTTGTGTCTATTGTAAACAAAGATCTTCTAAAGTAGTAATTCTAAAACTTTGTTCTTCCAGGTATTTTGCACTTCAATTCTCAGAATCTTTGATCCTTGGCCAAACTGACTGGGGTTTCTGGTGAGAAACCACTGCTCTAAACGAGGGCTGGGCAAAATGGAGCCTGTGGGCTGTATGCAGCTCTCGGGACCATTTTTATGCCCCCCAGGGTTTAATTTTTTGGGGGGGAAAAGGCCATCAGGTGCCCCTCAAACGCACTTTACAGGATGTGGAGGGCATTTTGACCACTTTTGGAGCTGCCTGGTACTCCTAGGGGTCAAAAACAATTTTTGTAAAATTTTTCAAAGAATTTTTTTTTTTTTTTGCCTCGAAGTGCTTTCTAATATTCACTACAGGGCATGGGGTGCATTTCCACTACATTTGCTGCCCCCCTCCTGGATAAAACATGGCCCAGGAGAGGCCTTTTATTTTGAAACTCAAAACATGGTTCAAATGTCTTCATACACCCAGAGTATGTATGTATTGATTGATTGATCGATCGATCGATCGATTGATTGAAGTAGGGGCGGCCCTCTAGTCAGTTGCCCACCTCTGTTGTAAAGAATGAGAGACCGGGCCAATAGTTTCTTGAGCAAAAATATGCTGGATGTCTTAATGTCATTTGATGCCATCAAACTTGGCATCCTTCTGGGTCATTTGGCAGATAAGGGATTTGATGGCATTGCTTTCCAGTAGCCCTGGCCTTTTCTGGCTGAATTCTCCCAGAGGGTCATACTGAGGGGCTGCTTTTCAGCTTTTTGGCCATTGGGGTTTCACAGGGATTAGTACTGTCCCCTGTGCTTTTTAACATCTACATGAAGCCACTGGGAAAGGTCATCCAGAGCTTTGGTTTGGCTGTCATCAATATGCTGGTGATACTTAGCTCTATCTCTCCTTTACAACTGAAATCAAAGAGTCTGTGGAAGACCCTAATTATTGTCTGGATTCAGTGAAGGACAAGATGCAAGTGAATAGACTGAGGCTTAATCCAAACAAGAGTGAAATGCTATTGGTCAGTAGGGAAACCAAGTTGGGGTTGATCACAGCCTGTCCTGGATGAGGTTGCACTTCCTCTGAAAGATCAGTTTTGTAGCTTGGGGGTTGCTCTTGGACCCAACATAGCTTCTGGAAAACCAGATTGCTGCAGTAGTAAGAAGCACCTTTGCCCAGCTTCAGCTGGTCCACCAGCTGTGCTGTTTCCTGGGGAAGGCAGATCTGGCCACAGTGGTTCATGCCTTACTTACCTCCCAATTAGACTACTGCAATATACTCTACATGGTACTGCCCTTAAAAAGTGTTTGGAAGTGCAAAGTGCAGCAGCAAGATCGGTGTGAGGTGTGCATTTCAGAGACCATATAACAATGGTCTTACAACAACTGCACTGGTTCCCAATTTTTTTCTGAGCTCAGTTCAAGACTGCTTCCTCCCATAGGAGGAAATGCCAGAAATCTGAGGAGACCTTGTTGCACATCCCAACACCTCATAAAGTTAGGCTGGCAGGTACATGTAACAGGGCTCTCGCAGTAGCAGTGCCTCAGCTGTGGAACTATCCACCCAAGGAAGTTAGGTTGACCTCATCCTTTTTAAGTTTCTGGAGGACAGCGAAAACAGTGCTGTTCCCCATGGCATTTAATGTTTGAAACGCTTTGTTTCTACTGTTTTAAAATTTGATTTTAAAATTATTTTTAGGATCATTTGAATGTGTTTTTTAATTTTTTAAAATCTGTGTATTGTTTCAGTTGTTTTTATTTGTTCATCACCTCAGGAGTCCTTGTGCATTGGGAAGTGATAGACAAATATTTTAACAACCTATGTATGCTTGAGTGGGGATGTCTCCCATAAGCTTTGTTTTTGGAAAGCAGTATATAATTCCATAAGTTTCCAGGACACCACCAAAAAAAAGAAAGAAAAAGAATTGAAGAATTGTCATGGAGGGTGTGTTCCTGTTGGTTCCTTTCCAGTCCACGCATTTGCATTCTGGAAGCAAAGATGCCTACAATTATCTAAATTCTGACAATAGTGTTCCTTAATAGATGCTTTATCTGGTGGTTAAATTGTCTGATGATGGATGGAGAACACAATTAAAACAAAGCAGTACAACCTCATTTTGAAAGATAAGTTGTTTCCCACTTAATCTCATTTGTTTTGAAGCCTCCAATGGCTTATTTCATGTTGATTGCCACTATCTGTTGCGATACGGCTGGCTGGTTTTATTATCTGAGCAGAACCCATCAGTTACCAAATGGGCAAATGTGAAGATTTGTCATTTTAAGGCCATTCAAATACATTAGCGTGTGTTTAGTGTGCTTGTGTAGGGTGTTTTCAGTAATTAAAAAAATAATTATAGAGTTGGATGAATAAATATCCTGGAGGATAATTTGCATGTGTTGAACAGCCAATGGCACATGCATTTGACTGCTAATCCCTACTTACTCTCAGTACATTTCTTCTTTGCAAATCATGTGCTGACATGCACTCCATTTTTGTATCTGTTCACACACTATGGAAAGATAAATAAAGCAGGAATCTTTTGAAGACTTCCTTCAGTAAACTTCAGGAGCCTGAAATTCTACACAGATGGTAACAGAAGTAAATCAGTTGCCTGATTTTATTACCACTACTTCGGGTGAAATCCTATGCACATTTACGGTACTTGTGAAGATGGGTGTCTCATTGACTTCTTTGTGGATTACATATGATTATGCATGCTACTTGGACCCTGTGTGAGTTTATTCAGAAATAATTTACACCAAGTTCAGTGGGGCTGACGCTCAGAAAAGGAATGACTAGCACTTGTTTCAGTGGATAGATTAAACTTACATTCCTTTTATTTAAAAACCTGTAATTTTGTGTACCTTGATCTATCTAGCAAGTGTGTGTATGTGCCTTCAAGCTGCTTGTCGACTTATGGTGACCTCATGAATTTCATAGGGTTTTCTTAGGCAAAGAATACTCAAAAGTGGTCTTGCCAGTTCCTTCTTCTGAAATATAGCCCACAGCACCTGGTATTCATTGGTAGTTTCCCTTCCAGGTGCTAACCAGGGCTGAGCCTGCTTAGCCTCCAAGATCAGACAGGATCTGGTGTCTTTAGGGTATTTAGGCCCCTTTCATTTATTAGTTATATTTATAATCTTCCCACTGTTTCACTGGAGAATGAGTTCCAGGTGGCTCCACTACTCTTTATCCTCTCAATAGTCCTGTGGCGTAGGTCACAGGCCCAAAGTCAGCCAGTGATTTTCATGGCTCAGCAAAGATTAGAAACTGGATCAACTAAATAGCAAGTCAGCTGTCTGACCACTACATCACCCTGGGTCTTGGTGCAAATTAACTCAGTATGGTTTATTGAATAATTCATCGTACATGAGGTACAGTTACTGTCTTTCATGTTATTAATTTTATTTTATTTTTCTACTTAAGAAACCACCATAAGGTGCAATCCTGGGCATGTCTTCTCCAGCATAAATATAAATATAGTTTAGTATACTTTCTCTCTATAAAGATATCATAAATATACTGCTTCCTCAAACACATACCCTACTACCTCAGATCTTATACCAGTTGCTTCCTAACTGTAGCCTTCCTCCTAAACCAGTGTTCATTGTACTTATGCATGTGTAATTTAGAGTTTGACAGGACTAATCAAACAAGCTTAGGTTATGACTGCATACAGTGGTGAACGATGGCACCAATGTTGATATGACAGTGAATCTACTCAGGGCATTAATCTGAATCTGGAAGGAATTATCCAAGAAGCTGAACCTATTTCAGGGAGAGGGTTCAACACTTCTGAGAGCTCCTTCCAACACTGGACTAAAATACAGAGGAAATTCACTGCCCGAACAGTATGGAACCCACCAGCCACTACTGGCTGCACAGGATTTGCACTCCAAAATATGTCAATTGAGTATATCTGAGAAAGTTGACTGCATAGGAAAGTAGCAAGTATGTATCAGTGCAAGACAGAGGAAATGAGCTTTTAAATCTTATTATTCCATATGGCAGGACTATACATTGAGCCCAACCCAGATTTTTCTGGCTCTCTCAGCTGCCAAAATTGCTTTTCAACTTACTCCACCACCTTGCATGGTTGTTTTTCTGGGCAGGGTGCAGCTAGCACAACAGAGCTCTGTGTGCAGAGCAGATTAACTGCCCCAATGACATATTTCCCCAAACCCCCTAAATGAGTTTGCTACCCTCCTGTGTGATGGAGGATGTTGTCCCATCATCAGTGCTGAACTGAGATTCAGCTCCTAGACTGGTCAGATTTTTGTACCTACAGTGGGAGGAGCCACCATTTTCTCCTTTGCTGTCAGGCTGCCACAAATGAGTGATGGATTCATGAGTTGTGGTAGCTTGAAATACTGTCATAGTCTTCTTTATTCTGGTCCTCTTGGTCTTATAGATTCTCTAAGAACTTCTGCCTCAGTTGTTCCTTTGGGGAAAAGGCAAGGAGTTCTTCCATTTTCTTGCCTTTGCTGGCAGTGATTGAGAGCATTCCTGTTCTTTGCTGTTCCAGAATGTAGGAACAGTTGTAATGGTCTTAAGTTACAAGAGAGTATACTTTGAATATTAGTAGAAACTTCTTGACAGTGAAAGTGGTTTGGCAATGTAACCAATTGCCTGGAGAGGTGGTGATGTTTCCTTCTCTTGATGTCTTCAAAAAGGGGCTGGACAACTACCTGTTGGGGATACTCTAGCTAGAGATCCTGTACCAGCAGGGGGTTAGACTCAATGGCCCTTGAAGTTCCTTCCCACTCTGTGATTCTACTATTCTGGCCTCCACTTTTATATCCAAAGCTTATTACCCACACCATCATTTTGTAGTTTTTTAGAGGTAAAAATAAAGGAACTGCTGAAAAAAATCTGAGCTAGGGCCTGATAAGTACACTTTGGGTTTTATTCTAACCTCTGAAGGAATTATTCAAGGGTTTGGCTCTTGGTTAGGTCCTTTAAAGTTCAGATTACAACCTGGAGATCATTCATTTCCCTACTTACATGGGAGCCAACAGTCTCCACTGGAACTAGCATGATGAGAAAGTGGGGAAAAATGGAAAATCCTGGTTAAATACAAAGTTAGTATGAAACGTTAATGCAACACATTCAGCACAGAAAATGTCATTATTCTTTGACTGACTGCTCATGGGGCTTCCCACAGAAATGGAATGCTTGTGATTATGGGGAGAAGGGATATTCTCCATCAAAATGCTAGACACTTTTAGACTTTTAGAGTTCCTCTGTAATGTGGGATTTAGCTCATTTGTTGGAACTATTCCACAGTACTTTTTTTTAAAACCCAAACCATTACACTAGGTAATTATTTCTGACAGGGAGACAGTTTGTATGCCAGTGTTCTCCCCTTGTGGCATACTAACGTCATATGGTCTATTCTAATAGGATAGACATTTTCAAATTCTGTATCAGGGAACTGCAGAAATCACTGGAGGCTTAACAGTAGTTATTTACTGATTGATTTACAGATTTGGGCTGTTACAGATTTGGGCATGCTACACAGATATGGCACTATGATTCCATGTTAATATCTTATGGAGTCCTGGGATTTGCAGTCTGTTGCTGTTGTTGTTGTTGTTGTTGTTTGCCTGCAAGTCATTTCTGATTCATGGTGACCCTAAGACGACCCTATCACAGGGTTTTCTGAGGGCTGAGAATGCATGCTGTGCTCAAGGTCACCTACTGGGTTTGCATGGCTGGGCGGGGAACTGAACCCTGGTTTCCAGGGCGATAATCTAATGCTCAACTCACTACAGCACACTGGCTCTCCATTTGCAGTTTTGGGAGGGGTATTTAGAATACTGGATGGCCAGCATGGTACAGCGGTTTGAGTGTTGGATTACAATTCAAGGATACCCTTGAGCAAGTTGCATTCTCTCAGACACAGTTGAAGGCTATGGCAAATCTGCCAAGCTGTTAAGGATAATTTGCCAAGGGGATAATTTGCTGAGAGAACCTTAAGATAAGATCACCACATGTTGCAGTTGACTTGATGGCACACAACAAGGACATAGTTAGAATTCTCGGCCAGAGAGATTCCTTAGTGCCTCACCAAACTACATACCCAAGGATTCCATAAGATTCAGCCATGGCAGTAAAAGAAGAATCATATAGTACTTGTGTAGTATGAAATGGCTTTTACAGCCTGCCTTTTTACAGAGTTTCAGGGCAATTAAAATAAAGGGAAATGCCATTTTAAAAAACAGAGTAATAATAAAACAGCAACAAGCTGCATAAAACCAGCAATGACAGTTGTTGAGGAACAGAAGAACAAGATAAGAGCTGATGCTTAAGGAATTCCGATGAAGATCTTAAGTGCCAGGCGGATGCATATGGAGTAGATCAGCAATGGTTGAGGTGCATATCACTGAAAGGAGTTTTGCATAGAACTAGCAATCTTCCTTAGCGATCCACAGCTGAAAGGAAGGTATGTATGTATGTATGTATGTATGTATTCCCAAGCCCAGAAGGTGCCCTACAGGGTTAGAGCATGAACCCTGGATTATAATTGGTAGAAATCACACTTTCTGTGACAGGCATTCAGGAATTCTTCAACGGATGGCCTGATGAAGAAAATGTAAGAACAAAGTCAAACCAAACTTTCATAGGTAAGCAATTCCTATGTTAGGACCAACTAAAATTCCACAAAGGTGCAGAAACTTTCCAGGTCCTCTGGATTGCCTAACTGTGAGTTTTGGTTTGTTGCTTGAAAGCCAAAAGCTTGAAAATACCATGGTAGAGCATTGTTCTTTGGGTTACAGCTTCTAAGGAGGTAACAAGTCTCTTTTCATGTCTGTGGAATCGAGTGCCTAAAGTAAGGTAGGAGCTTTCTCCCATACATCTCATGGTTGGCTTCTGACTAATCTGTTTTGCCCCCAATGGAATAGTCTTGTGGCTTTTGTATCAGTAGCATGGAAGTTTGACTCCATGTTTTAGTCCAAAATTGAAAGGAGCTATTCTTCAATTTGTTGGAAATAGAATTCAGCACCTTGGATAACTCCTTTAAAGTTTGGGCTAAAATCTGGAGTAGATTCTTCACGCTACTGATATGGAACTGCTAGCCACCACTGTTTTTCCCCAATGTATTGAGCTACTCAACCAGTCATGCAAGTGGATGGGAATGGACAAGATGCTGGACAGTGGACTATGCAGTTCCAGAACAGTGTTGAATCCACATTAAACCACTGAGCTTAGAAGTTCAAGGAGTTCCAGTTAAAGCACCAATGTCCTGGACTAGTATGTGGCTTACACTCATACCTCAAGCCTTGAGAAGCTGTATACATACATACTGTCTTTTAGAATGTTGTGGACACACCTACCCAGTTGAAAAGTAAAAGCATCTCCCCCCCTCTCGTGCACACACACACACGGCCATTGCACAAAGCCATCTTAAAAAGCAGCAAATGGAAGTAGAACCCTGTTTTCTTTGAAACAGAACAGTACAGAGGGGAAGCATATTTGCAATAGGAGCACAGTGTGAAAAAGAGATGTGGAATGGCCACAGTGCCATGACAAATAAGCATTTACTGAGTAAAGGAAGAGGATATGCAGCCCTAAATTTGTCCAGCTCTCTAAGGAGCTCAGGAAGATGCCCTCTGAAACATGAACTAGATTTTAAGAATCCCTTCCATTATGATTTGTACAACATGATCAGCACACTTTATGGGGATTTGCTTTGAAGTTTCAAAAATGAGCTCACTGGTAGCTTTATGCCTGGAAGGAAAACAAGATTTCCACTGCCGCTATTTCTGATCAGTATTTTTTGTGTTTATGGGCTTGCTTGGATTTTGCAAAAACACAGAGAAGACTGTTGGTTCTGATGTTGTATGTGTTAGATGGGTTCACGGGTCTGCTGAGAACCCACTGCTGCAGAGAAGCTGCACAGACAACCTTTTTCAGCCCTCAGTTTTCAATTTAGCTCCTGTCTGGTACCATCTGAATTATAATATGCCTCAGTAGAGAATAAGAGATTACAGTGTGAAAACAGCTGACAAACCAAGTAACTTAGCCAAGCAAATACTTGATAACTTGATCTAGCCCATAAAGAAAAATCATGCCAAGGCTCATCTTTTTGATCATGCAACTATCATTCTTTTGAAAATCAAAATGTTTGACAGTTATGGTCCCTGTCTGAAGTTCAATCTTAACTATCCTGATGGCACAGCATTCTTGAAAAGGAAATCTTGCTCCAACCTGATTTCAACTAATATACAAGAAAGCAAATTTTATTAATAGAAATAGGAAAGTACATTGGGACCTATTGTCCCAGCTACTTCTGTTTTGGTAATCCAAATAATTTAGATATAGATGTCTGAGCAGTTTATTGGTACTGACAAACACATTGTCCCTGTTATCTCTGAACTAAACCTTATAAAAACATCATATCTGATGAAGGTTGGAAGATGTTTCATCTTTTAGCTTCTAGGGGAATGGTTTTTAAAGGTGGGCATGCCCCTGGTGCATCAAAGTTTGGAAAAGTTCATTTTTAGGACTATAATACCCAGAATGCCCTTCCAGTGTGACCACTGGTAGCTGTAATCCAAAAATTTTAAAAAGCTTTTTTTCCAGTTCTACTTTTTAATTGTGGCTGCAATTTCCATGGTTATATATGGGGTTCACATGTGTACGATAAACCTGGAAGAGAAACAGATGTTTCATGCTCATGCAAAGAGGTTCTGTTAGGAGGTGGTGGACCTTGCATCCTGTACTCAAGGACTGGAATGCAAAATTTACTTTAGATGTACCCAAAAGCTTGGCTATACTCAGTGGAATTTCTGACTTCTGTTTCCCTTTGAGCAACAGACTGTCACTGCATATCACCATCTGCTTTTGAAAATACCTTCAATTTGCTACATAGGCTGGAGGGGTGAGGGGCTGCTGTTTCAGAAACACAAGCCCAAAGCTCTCTTGGGTGCACAGATGAATTCATGTAGTTCTCTGGATCCCACCTAGGGTATACAGATGGTGTTCATGTATCATGACACTGTCAGCTCTGACAGCACCAAGCACTTGGTAGATGGGGTCAACACTGAAGCAGCCACCAGCCTTAGTTCAGCCTGGACTTGCTTCATATGGCCTGACAGATGAATTAGTCTTGGTATTTAAAGCTGATTCATTAAAAAAGGAAAGTCAAAGAAAGGCACATGCGTGCCACGTTGCTCAGAATAAGGTCTATGACACTAATGGGATACTTTAAGGGGCCTTTCTGTTGGTCCCTTTACCATCTGAGAAGGTCTTCATATCAGTGGCTAGAAAATATAATGTTTTGCTCTTGGAGAATGCCTAAGTATATAGTTACATGATGGAATTCACTGCCACAAAATGTGCTAATGGCTGATAACTAGAATAGCTGTCAAAGGGGGGTTAGATTAATTCATGTGGTTTAGGGCTAACAATGGCTACTAGTCAAGATTTTGATACCACCTCCAGTATCAAAAACAATACATCTTGGTGGTTGCTGGAGAACCTAAGAGTGGCTGTGCAATTTCACTCATGTCCTGCTGGTGGGTTTTCACAGGAGACTGTGAACAGAATGCTCTACTAGATATGCCTTTGATCTGATCCTGCATGTTTCTTCTTATGTTCTTACATAGCCCCTTCTTTAATGCTCTTTCCTCATTGCTCAAAGATCTTTTTCTCAGGCAGACCTATGATTTGATTTGATTTTCTGTCATCTGGTATTTTAGTTTGGCCACTGTTGCAGTTTTCTGTTGCATTTTGAAGTGATTTTATTAGTTTTCCTTATTGATTGGATAATGAAAAAGTTTCCTTAAGGGTTCCATTTACGAAGGTAAAGATGGGACAAAAATTCTGGGTAATAAACAGACAGTCTAGTTGCCATTATTGTATCTTGTGCAACCTGACATGCCAGCACCCAAATGGGTGCTGTAAGC
Organism: Ctenosaura bakeri; assembly: GCA_948474755.1. Lineage (NCBI taxonomy): Eukaryota > Metazoa > Chordata > Lepidosauria > Squamata > Iguanidae > Ctenosaura > Ctenosaura bakeri. Next base: position 114,734 of record CAOLHI010002722.1, on the reverse strand, counting down.
CAGCAGATGCCTTCTAGTTCTCTTTGACCACCTTTATCATATTCCCTATCAGTTGTACGCAATGGTGTGATGTGCCAAGGGCTGTCAATCTGATGGCTGTAATGTGTGTATTGTGCTTCTTACAGGCAAGTCTAAATTAGAGTCGGCCAATCAGAACAATAGACTTTACATAGGTTACAGATGCCATTCAGCATCATTCAGCCTAATCCACTTGCTGGTTTCAACTACCCATTGAAAAGTATGCATTGAAGGTAATATGGACAACCATTTACATTTAGCCTTTAGAATAAAAATCCTCTTTCACCAGAAGCACATCAAAATTTCAGGGATCCTTAAAATGTTTTTATTTAGACAGAATAGAATACTTTTTTGTTGTTTGCTTTCAAATTGACTCTGCCATATGGTGACACTTTCATGGGGTTTTCTGAACTATATTTATTCAGAAGAGGTTTGCCATTGCCTTTTCTGAGTGGGAGGTAGGTTTCCATGGTTGGGTGGGGATTTGAACCCTAGTTTCCCCAGGGCCCTTCACTGTTGTAGTGCTATTTTCAACTTTCAACATCCTGTGGAATTCTGAGGTTTGTAGTTTACGGAGGCTAAAGAGCTCTTTGGTTGAGGATTCTAAATGTCCCTCCCTAAACTGCAAACCCCAGGATTCCATAGGATGTTGAAAGTGGAATAATAGCACTAAAACAGTGTAGTGCGGAAAGGACCCCAGACTTCCAGTCCAGCATGCAAACCACTATACCCTACCCTCTCACTACAGCCATATCTGAGCACAAGGATCAATTGAGAAATGGACATTAAACATTTTTGTGTCTTTTTTTTTTTTATGGCATCTGACTTTAAGCATGAAAAAGCAAAGGTCTCTGGTTAGGAATTGAAATAAGTACATTGAATTACCCAAATCCTGTTCAAGCCAATCAGATCTCTCCACTGGTACTTTCCACTATTGCTTGAAGTTCCTTTTAGCTAGAACTGCCTGCCTGCTCTCCTGATTTAGAAGTGCATGACATCGTCACATGGAACAAGCCTGGCTCTCAAACAGCTTCATCAGCCTTCCAGTGTTAATTCTCTGCTGTGAAAATGCTGTAAACAAAGAGCAAGATGGCAGTCCAGGTGGTGGGTGGGTGGTGTAGAATGTTCAGGCACTTATGGGGCCGGGGGGAGGGGGAATTTACCTTCCCCCCCTTTTTTTTTTTTTTGCTGTTACTATCTTGCCACTTGTTTGCTGATCACTCAACAAGTGATAACCACCATACTGTGTCACTTTTTTTGGTTACCTATATATTGTAACAGTTTGGACAAGTTTTATACAAAGTTAAAATGCTCCTACTGAGGTTAAATGATGCATATATGATGACTTGGAATAACTGCAGCAAACAGGTATGACCTGCAGGGGTGAGGTAAACTAGTAATATTTATATGTTCATGCCATAATGATATATATGAATAGGAAGATCGACTAGTATCCAAGGGACATGTTGAAATTAGATTACTGTCAACAGAGAATTCCTAACAGCAGAACATTTCCTCATATAAATGTCAGGGCTTCAGACCTGGGCAATTCCTGCCTTAGTACGTAATGCTTCTTTGTTTTGCTTCTCCTTTGACAAGTGTTAGGATTCTTCATTTCCCACAGATTATTGTGAAGGATATGAAGTGAGTCTTTCTACATAGCACTATGTTGGCAAACAGAAAGAGTGTTTAGTCCAGTATTTGCTGCCAAGAATGAGGTACTTCCGACTCAACTTCAAAAGCATTGAAACAAGGGTTAGTTGCTTCTTCAGAAATGTGAGTAAAGCTTTCTAATAAGGACAGCTTAGACGGGCAAAGAAAAGAGGAAAGCACGTTTTTCAGATTTAGGAAGAAACATAATATATAGTTGCAGCTATGAGTTCAGAAATTCAGGTGTTTGTCTGCTGAGAGACTTCTGGAGCAACTTGAAGCAGAGTTAGAAACTTTTTGGACACAAATCTCATAATTACCCAATCCAGTGGCTATGTCAAAAACTCGTCCAAACAATGAACTTTTCCAAGCTATTGCACTATTCTGAACATTATGTAAGTAGACTGAAAGATTTCCTGATACTTCCATAGCAAGTGTTCAGGATCTTTATATAAATTTATCATCCAGCATGCTGAGTTTATCCAGCATCCTTTAAAAGCCATATAAGTTTGGCTGCTATTACTACAGTTTGTGGCAGTGAGCTCTGTGGTTTATCTCCGCACTATATGTATTTTCTGTATGTTTCTCACACTGTGTTCCTTTTATCTGCCCTGAATTCAGCTTCAGTAGATGACTGCGGGTTCTAGTGTGATGAGAGAAGAAGAAAAGCTTCTCCCTATCTACTTTGTCCACACCATGAATAGTTTTATACACCTTTGTTGTATCTTTCCTTACTTGTCTTTTTTCTTAGGGTAAACAGCCTTTCACTTCCTTTCATTGCTTGCTAGGGCAATAAGTTTGCAAACATGGGAAGAACATCAGGTACTATCAACAAATTCTCTCCCCATTCTCTCATGTTTCACAGGGCCTATTTCAGCCTAGATCAAAGTGGGATTGCCCACACAGCCTTTTATGTGTTTCAGTTCAATGCCAGATCTCAATTCATAAATGTTTTGAGAACCCATTAATGATTTTCATTTAATTTGGTGTCACATTCTAAGAGACCTAAAAGGTAAAACAAATGAGAACAGCTGTAGCACAGACAAGACACATTCATGAAACTTCAGCTGGTCTGAAGAGATGCAGATAAACAGGGACTTCTGGTTACAGGAAGTACACAACTCCTTTGTTGTAATAGCTTCTCTGGCTACCAGTCAGTTCCCTGGCAAAACTCAAAGTCCTGGTTTTGACCTCCATTAATGCTTTATGTGGCTTAGAACCAGGTTATCTGAAGAACTGTATTTCCCCCTAAGACTCAGATCTTCAGAGGAAGACTTTCTTTCACATATTCTTGGTGGGAAAAGGGAGATAGGGCCCTTTCACACTTCATAATTATAACATTTTGATTCTATGGTTGCACCATATGGAATGGAGCACAGTGTCCAGATTGAGGGAAGCAGTGTTTGCTACTCTATTCTGATTTGGTCAGTCCAGTTCTGGAATAGTGTATCCAGCTCTGGGCACCACAATTCTAGAAGAACATTGACAAGCTGGAATGTGTCCAGAGAAAGGTGACCAAAATGAACAAGGGTCTGGAAAGACACATGAGGAATGGTAGCTGGAAATCTTTACCTTGGAGGAGAGAAGACTGATAGGTGACATGATAGCTATCTTTAAATATCTAAAGGAATGCCTGTAGAAGATGATGCAAGCTTGCTTTCTGCTGCTCCAGAGACCAAAGCATGAACATGAAGTGGGTTCAAATTACAGGAAAAGAGATTCCCACCTAAACATTAGGAAAAACATATTTACTGTAAGAGCTGTTTAACAGTGAAGCAAATTGCCTCAAAGGGTGACGGATTCTCTGTTTGGAGGTCTTTAAAACAGAGGTTGGATGGTCACCTTTCAGGAGTACTTTAGTTGTGTATTCTGGCATGACAGGAGATCAGACTAGGTGGCCCTTGTCCCTTTCATTTCTAAAATTCTGTGATTTTATAATTCTATAAATCCTAGAATTTGTAGTTTGGAGAGGCACTAGTGTTCTCTAGTAGAAAATTCTAAATAGCAATAGCATAGCAATAGCAATAGCATGTGTATTTCTATACTGCTTATCAGTTAAGTGCTCTCTAAGCGGATTACAAGATATGTTAACTAATTGCCCCCAACAAGCTGGGTACTCATTTTACCGACCTGCGGAAGGATGAAAGGCTGAATCAATCTAGGGCCCTGTGAGATCGAACTCACAACCTTGTGGCTGCAGCACTGGCATTTAACCACTGCGCCACCAAGGCTCAGTGGTTGCTTCATTGAACTACAAATCACAGAATTCCATAGGACAGAAACATGGTAGTTAAAGCTATAATGGAAAGTACTCTGATGGTGTAATGTGAAAGAGCCTAAGACCTGCTTTATGGTTGTATCCAGGCTCTGGGCCTGCCTTCCTAGAGAGGCTAGGTTTCCTGTTATCCTTCTTGAGAGCCAGCCAAAAAGCCTTTGTATTCTGGTTGACTTAAAACAACTGGCCAACTGTGAAGAAAGGGTGCTTTATGTTGGTGTTCTCCTTTTTTCCCCTTTTTTTTAACATTGCATTTTTAAATTGTTTTTAATTCAACTGTGTTTTAGGCCCTTTTTGCACCTTACCTTCGTCACGGCATGGGGAGCAGCGCTCACGCAAGCAGCTGTTTGCGTGAGGCACTCATGGCAGCCCTTCTGCCTCCTGCACTGGCTTGCCAGTTGCGCAACCATCACGCTAGTGCCCCGCCCCTTCCTTTCACAGCACAACCTGGGAGCTGTAGGCTGCGCTGGGGGAGGAAGCGCAACTGGGCTGGCTTGTTTGGCACACGACATGCAGGTAAGTGCGCAAGGGCCCCGCGAGCATCCAGTATTTTTGGCTTAGAGCCAAAAATAAAAAAAAGTGCGCGCGACCCGCTTTAGGTTCGTGAGCATCGCGTGAGTGGGAGTGTGTCGTATGGACCGACACTCCCATTCACGCGATGCTCAAGGGGCCCTTGCGCCAAAAAAACTGCGTGCGAAAAGGACCTTAGTATCACTGCATTATTTTTTTTAACAAATTAGCCTTTCATGTATTTCCACCCATATGTTTCTTTTTAACTGTTTTTGTTTTAATTTTGTTCTGAGTTGTCTCTGGGAGTAAGGTGGGATAGAAACCAAATAAATAAGTAAATAATTGTGTATATCTCCTGATACTAGATTGCCAGTTCCCATCAGCTGTAGCAAGCATAGCCAGTGGTAGTGGTGGCTGCTGGTGGCTTTCCTGTCAGTGGCATGGTCAATCTGTTTGTGCTATAGTCTGAACTTCACAAGAACTATCCAAGGTTCTGTCTCCTAAACGAGTTCCTCACCTTGGATAACTGCTAAAAAGTTTGGAGTAAAAACTAGAGTGGATCTATCATGGAATTCACCAGCTGGTGATGGCCAGTAGTGAGGAATGATGGGAGTTGCAATCTAACCACTTTTAAAGAGTTACATAACCCCCATCCCCTGGGCTATAGAACTCTTTCTATTTGAAGAGGCATAGGATTTTCCAGGTTTCAAATAACTTCTTTTTGTATGTTGGGAGCAATCTGGAATCCAACCACTGCTATGACTTTCAACTGAGATGTGGAAAATTTGTGTTTCTCCAGGACCGAAAGAGCCTCAAGATTGGAAATGCCATTTACTTGAACACCAGAGAATGTGTAAAATTGATGTTTAGTGAAAGATGTTAGAATGGCTAGTAATCTAGGTTGCACCTATGATGTGTCTATGCCTGGTACATAGAATATTTATTGTTTGAGCACTGTTCTTTGTACAGATGTATCCAGCAGAATTCATTGGTTGCAATTGTAGCCAAGAGCACTAGAATAAGTCCACTGACTCAATTAGATTAATCTATGTATTGACTCACAGTTCAAAAGTTGATTCAATAAGTCTTCACCAGATGGGACTAAACAAAAGGATTCCAGCTTATAAATGTCTTTAACTTCCACCTTTAACCACACAATTTTTGACTATGGAATAAAATTAATTCTCATGTACTAGAAAGATCTATTGTGTGAGGTATTTTCTAACCTCATAAGAATTCCAATCTAGTGAAGCCTAGGCTCAGAATTGAGATAGAAGGTACATTTCTTGTATTTACTGAGACCAGTGAGAATTCCACTGTCCCTCCAAATGGGGAAAAAAAATCACCTTCCCTCAAGTGAGGTCAAACTGTTGACAATCAGCAGCCCGTTTAAACTATATAATTATAGTGGTATGATTCCACTGCCATGGAAAATCCTATGGAACCCTGGGATCTGTAGTTTAGTATGCAGCCATGGCAGGGATATAGCTGTGGAAAGTGGGCAAAATGGGAACATTGCTCAGCAAATAAGACTCCTGCCTCCCCCAGTTAAATTATCCTTCAGTCCCCTAATTTCTACCATTGTAGTAACTTAAAACTTCAGCTGAGTTTTTAGAAATACACTTTAGATGTCCAAAGCAAAGGGGCAGGCAAAGTGACCGAGGACATGTGAAAACAGTAAATATAAGCATTCCAAGTTTCTCACTCTCTGCTGTGCTAACAAACAAACAAACCTTTATGTTGTGGTCCGTAGACCCAACATAACAAACATCTGAGTTATACAGTATTAGGTATAAGAAAGGTACATTCGCTAAAAATAGGATAAAATGCATAAATTAAATCAAAATTATAAAGTATATGGATTACTGGGCAAAATATAGATAGGTGTCCATTAATTCTGTCTCATTAACACAATGAAATTGGATTGATCATTACCAGTATCCTGACATAGTTTTGATACTTGTTTCCTTCTAATCTTAATAGATAATGACAAAAATCTGACAACTGATAGGGTTATGCTCGGACAAATATCCTCCAATAGGATTTTTACATAAAACTTTTCCGAATGGCCTGGCATATAGCTCAATAAGGGAGAGATCAAATGATTGTGACTCTGATTATAAAAGGTACAAGATAGCAGAATGTACAACATTGTTTCAACATCTTGCAACCCACAGGGGCAAAGTCGTGCAGAAGTGGGCAACCCAGCATATCTACCAAAAAGTAATTCTGAAGGAAAAGCATTGCATCTGGCCATAGTGAATAATATGCAATAGTTTGGGACAGTTAAGTTATTTAAATAGGTAGGCTGAGGGAAGGATCCCACAAACTGGATATTTAAAGCATTGGGTGAGCAGGATGAAATGGAATTGGCGCAAAGATTACAGAAAGCGATATCTCATAATCTTTGCTTAATAGATTTTAGTGCTATTTCATGACCCAAATTAAGAAGCAACGATGAAGAGAGGCCAACAGTAACTTCTTTTTGGGCTATTTAATTTTCTAGAAATTTGGGGACTGAAGGAAGATTTCATGGGTAAGCAAAATTCTTATTTGAAGGGCCAATGCATTCATTTTCCCCCACCTCCACCCCCTAGCTACATTTTCGAGGCATGGCAGTTAAACTGGAATCGTTGGTAGAGGCCTCAATTCTGTTTTGCTACACAATGGTTCTCATTTGCTACACAATGGTTCTCAAAAAAAAAAAAGTGGTATTTATATATCTATTTATTTTTGTTCCAATGCATTATGCTGGCTGAGGCAAACTAAAATCCAAACAACAAAAATTGGCAGACTTGTTGGGAGACATTTTTGTCCTGGTGGTTTACATAAACAGACAAAACCCTGTATATGGCAAGTAGCTGAAATATTTGTATGGCACATGGCTGATGCATCGATTGCCCTCAGGTGCCAATATTTCAGGATTCATACATTGTTGATCGAATTCTATGTTGAGAACACCTCACTTCAGGGAACTAAAACATTCCATCCTGGTACATTAGGACTAATGCTGCACCAAGTCTCTTGTTGTGAACCACTTCCCTTTATCTCAACCCTGTATAACACGAAATGAGACGATAACTTAGTTGGCTCTCTAATTTCTGAAGGTGTGTTTTGTCTTGTTTTGAAGCCTCAGATACAGCAAGATAAGAGGTTTTTAAAAAAATTAAATGTGCTATAGTTACTGTAGTCCCAACCTCCATACTGAGATCTTTCTGTGAAAGACAATCAACTTCCTGAAATTTGTCCAGTTACTAGAGGCATACCACAGATGCTTAGTAACCTTTCCAAACATGCTGTTACACTTGTCATGCAAATAGAAGATAATTAATTATCATGCCTAAAGTGTGACATTTACTGCACAAGGGCCTTGAGACTTCCCGGCCAACATTTTTTAAAATTTGTTCTAAGCAGGGTGGTCCAATTGTTGGCATCTGCTCTAGCTAGCGCTCTAAATGAATGCCTTGGCGATGACATAAAAGATAAAACTGGGAAACTGCATAATCATTGCTGCACATGGTTTTGCATGTACAGACCCACTAAGAACACATAGTTCCAGAGGCATTACCCCATGGCCAGAAGGACTTCTGTTGCCTGTGCAAGCTGCACATCAACTACTTGCTGTTCTAAAACTGCCCTGATGTGAATTTCTACTGCTTGACTGAGATGGTTGAATATTAACCAATGTCAGTGATACCTGTCAGGGACAGATCTGTCTTTGAGAAGGATGAGGCAGGCATGATTTCTGTAGAACTTTTTAGTACGTACAGTTAGCAGGGATGGTCTTGGATGGAATGGCCTGAGTCCCAATGAAGCAGATGAGTTGAATCAGTGGGATTTGTTTACACACCAACCCACATTTCAACAGTTGCTTCAATGGATTTACTCTGCTTTAGCCACCAATAGATGTCAGGCTTTCGGTTGCTGAGGCAAATGACAAGATGGTGCCCTTCCCATCCCATGTACAAAGCTGACCAGACTGATAGTCAAACACCAGGCAGCTGATGTTGGGGTGCAAACATGCTAGTGTCTACAGCTGTGTGTGCCACATAGCTTCCCACTGGGTTCCCTACCCTTCTCTACTACCTTGTGGTACAGTGAAAGATTGCATCCATGCATAATTTTGCTCACCTGTTATAAAAAGCAAGACATATACTTGTTTTGTACCTTGTGAATTTTTAAAAACTTACTTGTTTTGAATGTCTATTCTGTCTTTCTCTTTCTCTTGAACAGTTCCACCACGTGAAAAGAGTGATGACCATCCTTTTCCTTACTATGGTTATTTCATACTTCAGTTGCATGAAAGCTGCCCCAATGAAAGAAGTTAGCCTCAGAGGACAAGGCAGCTTGGCTTATCCCGGTCTTCGGACACAGGGAAATTTGGAGAACCTAGGTGGGCCCAATGATGCAACAAGAGGATTGACATCTTTGGCAGACACTTTTGAACATGTCATAGAGGAGCTCCTGGATGAGCAGCAGGCTGTCCAGCCCAGCAAAGAAAACAAGGATGCAGACTTGTACTCGTCTCGGGTTATGCTAAGCAGTCAAGTGCCTTTGGAGCCTCCGCTGCTGTTTCTTCTTGAGGAGTATAAAAACTACCTGGATGCTGCAAACATGTCCATGAGGGTCCGGCGCCACTCTGATCCTGCCCGCCGTGGGGAGCTGAGTGTGTGTGACAGTACTAGTGAGTGGGTAACAGCAGCTGAGAAAAAGACTGCGGTGGACATGTCAGGGGCAACGGTTACCGTCCTGGAAAAAGTACCAGTACCCAAAGGCCAACTGAAGCAATATTTTTATGAGACCAAATGCAACTCAAAGGGTTACACAAAAGAGGGCTGCAGGGGCATAGACAAGAGGTACTGGAATTCCCAGTGCCGAACTACCCAGTCTTATGTTCGAGCTCTCACCATGGATAACAAAAAGAGAGTTGGATGGCGGTTTATAAGAATAGACACTTCCTGTGTGTGTACACTGACCATAAAAAGGGGAAGATAGTGGATTCATGTTGTATAGATTATATTGAGACAAAAATTTATCTATTTGTATATATACATAACAGGGTAAATTATTCAGTAAGAAAGAAAATAATTTTATGGACTGCATGTATAAATGAAGTTTATACAGTACAGTGGTTCCACAATCTATTTATTGAACATATCCATGACCTAGAGGGGAACAAAAGGAGAGAAAAAAAAGGTATCCATTTGCGCACAACTTTGAGAAAAATCAAATTTGCATTACATTCCTCTAACATTGTGGTTTGTTGCCATTGCCAAGAATTGAAAACGTTTAAAAAAATCAAAAAAATAAAATTGCATGCTGCTTAAATTGTGAATTGATGATAAACTGTCCTCTTTCAGAAAAAAAAATTGAACCAAAACATTCCGTTTACATTTTAGACAGTAAGTATCTTTATTCCTGTTAGTATTATATCTGTTTACTGCTTTAAAATTCTTCTGGTAGCTTTGGAATTAAAACAATGTCAAGGTGCTGTTGTCATAGTTTTACTGTTGATTTTTTTTTCCTAATTTTAATTTTGAAATTCCCACATGGTTTTAAAAGAGGGGTGAACTCCCCGTCATCACCATATATGTTCTGGATAAAACAAATTTGGGGTTTTTTTGTATGTTGTGAAGGTGTTTGCAATATCAAATCAGACTACTGAAAAAAAAAATAATAAAAAAGAGGCAACTGAAAAAAAAAGGTAGTGTTGATGTTCCTCCCAGTGCTCTTTCCTAGTCCGCAAGCAGCACTTCCATGTTTGTCCATGCAGTTCTTATGATTATTGCTTGAAAAGCCTTGCTTTTTGCTTGTTATATGTTTGGTTGTAAATGGGTTTTCCCCACTTCACCTTTCCTCTTTTGGGAAGGAAACGAATTGCAGTGTCTTCAGATATGTTTCCCATTCTCCTAGGGTGTTGAGAACAAAGACAGTGGCAAGGGAGATCCACATGCACAGGTGATATGCACCCATTGGATTTGGTGCAAGGTTGCACTGAGTTTTGACAGACAGACCTCTTAACAAGGACAGAGAATCGCATCCCCATACAGGACCAGCAGCCACACAACTAGAACTGGAGCAGGGGAAGATAAGAGTTTGTGTCCACAGCTTGTTAGAAATACCACTGAAAATTTCACAAGGGGAGGGAAATCACACAAAGATTGGATTCCATTTAATGAAATATGTTGAGAGTGCCACAACATTGTAAGTTATGAATCCATCCCACTCCTTAAGGGTCGACAATCAATTGGCTTGTAATGGTACCAATTTCTATTGAATATAGCCCTACAAAGACTCAGTGAAGCAGGAAAGACTTCTGGTGAATATAGATATGTAGTGCCACCTGATGCTCTTATTGTAAAAGGAATGTCTAGTATGCCCTGGTTCTCAAAACACCTACTACTTTCTGTACTTGAGATAATATGAAAGAATCCAGGCCTGAAGGAGTGGCTCTGGAATCAGGTAGGCAGAGCCTTCTACCTCAGAACCCAACTACCTGTTGCATCTAAATATGCCTGTAAAGGTCTATGTCTTTTGGAGGGGTAGCACACAATAGCCTTAACTCCTACAGGGAACATAATCCTGTAGAACCACAGCTTTTGTTTAAAAGTAAATCCTAGGATGCAATCCTGGCATCAGTAGAATGCACTTTAATTATAGCTGACTTCAGTGGGATGCATATGTCAGTAACTGAGCACAGAACTGAAGATTTAGATGATGAAGAATTATTGACTAATCCAGCACAACACACAGCACAAATAGATAATGACTACACAGAGTCCTAACACAGCAAGAAATAGCTTGGTCACAGATGAACTACTTCCTTTTAAAATATATATAGCCCTCCAGAGGTTGTTGGACCACAGCTCCCAACAGCCCTGATAGTCAATCGTAAGAGCTACTGGGAGTTATAGTCCAACAACCTCTGAAATGCCACATGATTCCCTCCCTTGTAAAGGTATTTCCCACTCTTGTAATGGTATGAATCCTATGACCCATGTATGACAATGCACAACAATGTCATTTTGCAAGGGGTATTCACATGCATGTTTCACAGCAAGGATACATGCTTCCTGGCTTCTCGAGTTTTGCTAGAAAGATGATTTTTGTTTGCTATAGAATGTAGTCTGTACAAACTGAAATTGGGGTCCGTCTGTGTCTGGATTTTATCACTTCAGACTGTGGATCGAATATTGTTTTCCCTCTCCATAAACGTTCTGCCTAGAAACCTAGTATGTCAGAGAGACGACTAGGCTAGGGAAGTTCGTGATGCATTTAGTTTCTTACAGGTCATCTGAAATAGTAGTTCTCAATCTTTGGCTATCTAGGAGTTTTGGATTTCACCTTCCAGATGTCCCAGCAGCCTAGCCAATGATCAAAGATGCTGGAAGCTGAGGTCCCAAACATCTGGAGATCCAGTTTGAGAACCACTGATCTAAAGCAGTACAATCCAGAGACTGGGTTACTATTTCATCTGCTGTTTCTGTGAATTAAGGCATAAACAAAAATACAACATTTCTTAGTTGATATTTGAGCATTTTAAAGATTTGTGGGTTCAGATATTTTTATTTTTAAATTCTAGCAATCCAAATATATGCTAATAATTCACCTATTGGGATTATTAAATTAGTAATGGAAAATAATCTACCTACTATTATTAATACCCACCCTATTGCATGACTATAAAAAATAAAATATGGCTGTAAACAAAAACTGGGAAGACTTTTTTTTAAAAAAAAAGTATAAGAATTCTAAGTATATGATTGGCTTCAACTATACGGAGAGCAAAGTTGGTTCTGGTTTGTTACAAAATGTGCATACTATCTTTGGACATGTGTTCACTGTTAAAACACACCAACTGAATTGATCAATGAGAGTGTGCAGATAGATACCATTCCATTAATCAACTCTGTCTGTCCATGCCAGGCAAATAAATGGTTCCCCTAAAGAAAAGCAGATGCTGATGCTGTCCATTTTAAATAGGAGACCCAACTAGCACTGAATCATCCTTTCAGTCAGATGATAATTCTTTCCTTCAAGTTTAGCCTGCATCAACTTTAGCCAGAATATCTTTACTAGAATGATCAAATGGACATTTAGTATCGTGATAATTTATAGGCAAATAAAAATCTCAAGGTTGCAGTTATTGCACATATTTGGAATGGAAGAGATTTTTTAAGATTACGTTGCAAATAAGAAGGTGCTTTTGCTTGCACATTTGAAATCGGAAACAGGGGTCAAGCACTGCAATTCTCCAACATTTCTTCTTATGCAGTGATAAAAGATGATAGTCCTGATTTCCTTCAAAGTGATTAACCAGTACCCTGTTTTGTGGGTTGACATTAAGTCTTCTGTGGATATAAGGCAACCCCATGAATTTTGCAGAGTTCTCCTACACAAAAAATACTCAGAGATGGTTTCCCGTTGCCCTTGTCTTACTGTAGCCTAAGAGCACCTGTTATTTCCTGGTGGTCTCCCTCCCAAATGCTAACAAGATCTGATCCTGCTTAGCTTAGGTTCGAGGGTGAAAATTGGAGAGGGTACCTGTACCTTTAAATGGCTGTGCAGAAGAGAGAATGCCAGCAGGTGTTGCTTGTTACCTGGTTGCATGACAAGCAATACAAGCTGATATTCCCTCTTTTACACAATCATTAAAGGTACAGAAGCCTGCTCCACTTTTTAAATCTGCAGACCCAGTCCAGCAGACATATTTTCAAAGAGCTTCTGTTTATTTTCAAGGATTGTCTTCTAACCCTTCTATATACATGACTGGGTCAATAATTCATCACTCAGTGGAAACCAAAGTTGTCCACCTAAATTCCCACTAACGTATTGCAATAGGCCATTATTTAATGTCATATAGTCAAAAGCTGAGTTGAAAGGAAAGTCTGAAAATAACATGTGTTGTATACCATCCTAATTTGGTCTGTACAAAAGATTCCTGGAACACAGGTATAATCCTCCCTCTGGATTAATAGTACTGCTGTTCCCAAGAAAGAAAGGAAGTTAGTTTTGCTAAAATACAGTGCATAACTTCCAGGACAGGAAACAATTATAAATATTTTTGTGCCTATTTGATATTAGCTGGCTTTGAAGAAGTTCTTTCCTGATGGACAAGATGCATTGGATCATGTTATGGTTAGTTACCTTGAAATCAGTGGGACTTAAATTAATCATGACTAACTTAGATCCCATGGATTTCCATGGCTCTTCAGAATGTCTTCAGAATGACTAAATCTGGATATAAAGTAGCATGTCACAGGATTGCTTGGGAAAGAATGAGAATAGGAAAGAAAATAATTAGCCAGCCCCTTCCCTGAGAAAAAAAAGGACACAAAAAGAAAATCTTTTGTGCTAGCAGAAGATTCAATACAGACTATAATGTTTCATCATTCAAAGAGTGTAAATTAAGGCACGTCTCCTCCAAACATGTTAATAGCCCAGTTTTATGAATGTGCTTTTAATGGACTCACAAGTTTGTGGGTCACAGACTAAAGCTATGTATGAGGATGCAATTCATAAACCTTTCAATGCTGAGCATGAATAAATGGTTGCATTTTGCAAATGTACAAACAATAGAACAAATACAGATCCTTATTTGGGTACAGGAACATCAAGGAAATCCTCTATGCAACAAATTAGTCTAGCACAAATTAGTCCCCAAGATACCTGTAATTTTTGTAGGCCCGAACCAGCATGATTGCTCACCCATAGTTGAAAAGCAGTATTGGACACACGTGATGCTATGCCAAACCTACTCTTTAAAAATATGTGATCACAGGCTTGGCAGTTTTAGTTGTACTGAAGTTTCAAAAATGTCACTCATTAATTGAAGTTTTGCTGTGCTCTGTTTGTGGCAAAAGTATTTCATGCATGTCATTGGCCCTATTGTTTTGTTTTAAAAAAAGACCTCTTGCAAATGTAAGTTAATGTCTGTGGCCTTGTTCTCTCTTATTCACCATGTGTAACAAATATTTATTGTATATTTATATAATTTTATGGGATTTTTTGGAAAAAAATATTGAATCTGACATTAAATCTTACAGGCATCTGGTTCACATTGTAAATATAATTAAACTATATTTAAGTGTACTGATTAACATATAATATATGTTTAAATATAGATTTTTATGTTTTTTAAATATATTTTCAAAATATATATATAAAAAACTCGGGTTTTTTTGGGACCATGTGACTTTTCTCTAACTGTAAACCAAACATGAGTTTTACAATGAAGATGTGTGTTCTTTTTTTCCCAAAACAAAATCTACTTTTATTTTAACAATAAAATCTTCTTGGTAAGGCAGCTAGGCAGCAGTTTGATATTTGGACAGTTGGTACAGGGGATGGAGTTTCAAGAGTTCCTCTTTCACAGGAAAAAAGTAAGAATAATCACATTTCATTTAATTTAGGACAATGAAGACTTGTCAAAAGCATCCATTAACCAGACACAATGAATTCTATTTAGCTACAAATAATGAATCATTCTTACTTCACGATCTTTCTAAAATCATATGCTTTGATCTAGTGGGCCCTGGTCACAAGCAAAGCTCAATGTACACATTTCACTATGTAGTTAATGGCTCCTTCACCACTGGAAACAATTCTGCACATGCAAAAGAGCCCTTCCTTGCCCAAAACATGTCACAGCATAGATGTCACCATCATCTAGATGCACTGGATTACAGATCCCATAATCCTCAGGCAGTGTTTGTAGTCCAACAGAGCTACCAAGCTCCTGATTAGACAAAGACTTGGATCTTTTGAAAAATGGTAGATCATTTAGATCAACTGTTTGTGTTTTAAAATAGAACGTAGGCCTACCTTCATATCCACTTTTACACTTACAGAAAAATTACATAACACAGTCCTATGGGACCAGGGGATGCATGTGGGAATACTTCCCCATTCCTGTGGAAAACTAACATGTCAAAGACAGTGGGCTGGATCAAGATTTAGCCAAACTTGAAGTGGACCCACTGTAATTGATGGGACTTAGTAAAGCCCTTTTTGCACCACTCTCCCAACCTGCCATAGTGATGGGAGAAGGACGGAACCATGACGACAATTCTGCATGATGTCATTACAGTCCCGTCCTTCTCTCGGCCCCAGGCAGTATAATCACAGAGTAAATCATTGACCAGTTTCCCCTATCAATGATCCACACTCATGCTGCCATTGTGGACTTACCTGTCATGCAGAAGCCTGGGAAGTACAATGGCTGCGCTTCCTACCCCAGTGCAACCTGAAAAGTACCTGGCTGCGTTGCAGAAGGAAGAGGCAGGGCCATCACTCTTCTTTCATCACACAGCCAGCCAGTGTGGAAGGGAGTGGTCCCATCACGCTCCCCTCCCAGCAGAACCACTGCTAGGATCCCCACCAGACACTGTTATGAAACGGTAGGGTGTGGAAAGGGCCTAAAGTCATGCTAACTGTAGTCCTATTGATTCCAAACTACCTTGCTCCTATGATGTGTTTGGTTTTTTGTTCTTTTTTCTCTTGTTCTTTTCTTTGGATGACTATTTCAACATGCAACCTCCCAATAAGCAGTCTGAAGTAGTACAGTTCTGGTATGCAATATTTTTAAATGTGTATTTTGCTCTAGGGGCTTGTTGGCTTCTCCCCCCCCCAAAAAAATGAGAAGGAAATGATCCATTAATCTCATATTCACGTGACATCACACTGATTGAAGGCACAAGAAATCTAGAACAACTGTAGGAGCTTCAAACGAAGTTATCATGCAGTAATTGGAAAGCATACTTTTGTAAATATACCGTTATATTGGATTCCACTTTACCTGACATACTCTTAGTTTTGTTAAATATATCAGCCTCTCCCATTACTGCCAAGCCATTGTGCTCTTAGATACTAATCTCTAAATCTCTCTGATTAGAAAAACAAAACTTAAAATTTTGAAAAAGTCCAATCTGCAGTTTTTTGGCCAGATATAGATGGCAATAATTTCTTCAAAAACCTCTTTATATTCAAAGCGCATTCTTCTCATATTTCCTTTTGTGTTTCATTTGTTTTGCTCTTCAGGGAAAGGATAGCAAATGGTTCTATAAAATAGTCCCACGCATGTGTAGTTTCCTCCCCCCTGCCCCCTGCAGCCTGAAGAAATAATTCATAAACTTGCTTCTGGAAAGTTACTAAATAAGGAAAACTTTTTTTTTAACAAAAAGTAGAAATATCATCTCACTTCCATCAAACTGGCATAACAAAATGTAGTTTTAAAAAAGTGAGAGAGAAGGGGAGAACCTTCTGGATACAAGGTAATTTTTCCAATATGTTCTGTTTTTCAAAATGCATAGCAGTTAGTTCACACAGCCAAAGAAGTCCATATATGTACTTTATAAATTAATTTACAGTGTGTGTCAACCTCAAAAAAAGGGAATTCGAGTTGTCTCTTGACAAAGTGCTTCAGTGGTCCCTGTCACATGTTCCTGATGGGCTTCCTTGGTGTGGCAAGCAGCTATAGCAGCACTCACATTAATTTAGGCCCTTTCACACTACAAAGTTATAGCAGAATGATTCCACTTTAATTGCCATGACAACATCCTAAGGAATCCTGGGGTTTGCAATTTGGTGAGGCATAGAGGAGCTATAGGGCTAAGAATTCTAAATACCCCTACATAAAGTACAAATCCCATAGGATGTTCCAGTTAAACTGGAATCATTGTATTATAACTCTGAAGTACGAAAAAGCCCCCAGTCCCTTGGAACAGATAGAGCTTCAAAAAGTTACTCTTTTTTTATTAGAATGCCTAGACTCCTCCAGCCAGCAGAATCCTCCAGCTACTGGTGATTCTGAGAGTTAAAATTTCCTGAAAGCAATTTTTTGAAGTTTGTATTTATGGGAATATATCTGAAGTACCATCACTCTGGGACACTAAGGGAAATTTTAAAACACTTTCAAGCTGCCCAGTGCTAATAGGACCAATGTGAAAGGATAGAGAGAGGTATGACAACAATGGACTCTGTCACATTGCTGAGATTGCAGCAAGTACCTTAAATACTGCTGGCCCAGGACAACAGATCCCAGCTGATCTTGGAAGCCAAGCAGGGTCAGCCCCAGTTAATACTTGGATAAGATGGCCAACAAATACCAGGTTCTGTAGTCTACGCTGCAGAGGAAGTTGTCAAAACCACCTCTTGCCAGAGAGGCAATTTTTTGCCAACAAAAAAAATCCATTGGGTCACCGTAAGTTGACAGGTGACTTGAAGGTGTACACATAAAACAATTTGGAAACAGCATGATAATAATAGCATGCTGAACATACCTGATCTTGTATGATTTTGGAAGCTAAGCAGAATGAGTACTGGTGGGAAACATGAGAGACAGTAGTGGATATCTCAAGCAGAGTAATTAATACACTGAGCAGAAGTTGACCAATCCACCTGCCCATTCCACCACTACTGACCCATGCACAAGCTTTAGCAGAGAAAGAAATTAAGCTTAGCCTTCTTTGTAAGGTACATATAGGTTTACTCATGAATACTAGTGCATGGTCCTTTTCGCACGTTGCCGATTTGCATGGCTGGGGGGGGGGCATCTTGCACAAAAAGCCTCAGCAGGAACGCTGACGCATCCCTGCACCTTTGTCCCACAGCTCGCCTCCTGGTCGCGCGACCTTCGTGCTAGCGCCCCGCCCCTTCCTTCTGCAGTGCAGCCTGGGAGCTGTAGGCTGTGCTGGGGGAGGAAGTGCGACCGGCCTGGCTCATCCGACGCACTGCATGGCAGGTAAGTGCACGAGGGCCCTGGGAGCATTGTGCGACCGCGCAGTATTTTCGGCTCCCAGCCAAAAATAAAAAAATTCGTGCATGGCCCACTTTAGGCTCATGAGCATCGCGTGAATGGGAGTGCATCGTACGGACCATTGCTCCCGTTCACGCGATGCTCAAGGGGCCCTCTCGCAACAGAAACTGTGTGCGAAAAGGGCACATGATCAACACAGCTTCATTTTTTTTGAAAACATATAACAAAAGAAAGAGTACAACCTGGTATCAGGAAATGTGGAGCATCTCATCTAGAAAGACTTTTGTCACATATGCTTTGCATAGGAGGCACAGGGAGAAATAAAGAGGAATGAGAGTAAATGAGATGACACAGAATAAAGGAAGGCCATGTGGTACAGAAAGAAAATGGGTGTGGACGAACACACAAAACAATCAGGAAGTCCCATAAACCTACTGAGCCTAACCTCCTAGAGACTGACATGCAATTTAGCCACCAGGGAGTATAGACATACAAAGGTTGCCAACTCCAACAACTAATTGGACAAAAGACCCCCAGTGAATACCAGGAATCTCCAGGTCCACCTAGGAAAAAATCCTACCTGTAGCCCTCGAGTTCCACTCCCAGTCAGAGTTGACAATACAGGAGTAAGTGGACTAGTGACAGTACAGACAGCTTCCTTACCGCAAGGCTCACAAGCAATATTCACCTGAGAGCATTCATCACTAAAGATAAATAGTGTGGTGCTAAACTTCGCCCTTTGCTGTGTGTTCAAAATAGCATCCACATAACAAGGGCTAGTTATAACCATGCTGATTCCCACAATTACTTAAGAATCAGTCCCAATCACATATGCAGCTCACCATATAAGTAACAGCTACACAGCTTGTCAGCCGTGAAGCTGTCCTTTTACGAAGCAAATCCTGTGAGTGCCAAATCATATAATTTGCTATCAGTTGTGTGATGTTTATATGGTTTGAACAATTTTCCTAGGGTATACAGCCTTCATGAAACAAGAAGTTTCCTACAGCTTCAAAAAGACCCACACTGCTCAACAATCATACCATCTCCTTTCTCAACATGACAGTAGTATGTGGGATCTTCTGGAGATGGATACTTGGGCAAAGTCACACTTTCTGTTGGGTGGGGAAAAAAGGATCACCTAAGCCAGCAAATAGTAGGGAGAAAGGAGTGCCAGTCACAGAGCATTTTTTGTTTCATTTTGTTTTGTTTTGCCATAAGGTCTGCCCAGCAATCTCTAAGCTGGAGTGCTACCTTCAAGTGTAATGGAGGACATGTTACTATCACCACTTAAGCTGGGTTCTATACATGGCATGGGAGGGTGTCATCTCATCTGTTAACTCAGGCATAAATATGTCTTAGACTGGCTCTGTGCTTAGGAACTGCATGACCAGGAGACAAAAGTGTGTAAGAATTTTCTGTGGAAGAAGGAAAATATCAAATAGAGTGGAAAGGCAGTGAGATGAAATCTAAGTGTGTATACAAAAGGTAAATCTTTTTATTGGACCAATGAATTTTTGAATGAAATTTATTCTTCCAGGATACTTAAACAAGCAGTACTATGTTCTCTAGCATATCCATTCATTTTATTACGAAGCACCCTAGAGAACATAATGATGTGTTTTTCAAGTGTCCATGATGAAAAAAAAATCTGAAACAAATTTAGCCAATAAACTTTATTTCTAGGCAAGGATATCACCTCCTGTCCCTTGTTATTGCGATGGATATGCCTGAACCCGGGGTCTACAATTTAATATAAATTGGCTATTAAAAATATACCCCTCCACATGCTTGAGAGGCCCCTGGATGAGCATGGACACGGGCACAGCTGAAAGGTTGAAAAATGCAAGAAAAATCCTGGTCAGGCCAGTAACTTTCTGTCATGCAGCTTCAGGAGACCTCCTGGCAAGTACACATCAAAACTCAATCAAGCATGCACCAAGCACACAAAGGATTCTCAGCCCCGAACAGTCATCTTGACAGGATTAGCACTTCTGACTACACAACTGTCAAGCGCTCCCCATTTGCATACTGTCTGCACTATTGACAACCCAGACGAAAACCCATCAAGTCAAGAACTGGCCTTTCGGAGGCTTTGCTTCAACTCCGGAACCTCTTGTTCTGCCCAGGACCAGACTACCCTCCAGGCACGTTTTCCCCTATAAAAACCCCTGACTTTGAGCACTTTCTTGGATCGCTCTCGGCTTCCTCCCTGCCCTGCTGCCACTCTGCTGGCCGAAGCCTTCCCCTCAGCTTCCACATGCTGACATACACTGCTCCCGACTCTCTGGCTCTATTTCGGCTTCCCGGACTACAGGATCAGGTGTAGTATTCCCCCGATACCCTTCTTTAAATCCCCTATCAATTTCCCCCCCTTTATTTTTCTTAGATCTGTGTGAGTGGGTGCATAAGTGCACAGTGACTGAGGTTTTAAAGAAAGAAAATAATTATAAACTTATTTTGTCTGAGTCTTGACTAGGCCTGACTCCATAAAAGCTGGGTACAAGGTCTTGCTAGGTTACCCTACCTCTTTGGTGTGCTGGGCGCATGCTTGGTGTAACTTGGAAATCCCCTTAAAATCAGGGTCAGACTAGGTGTCCTTTGAGGGAGCCCATGGAACTCGGGCAGTGACTGGGACCCCCAGAAACTTCGGCAACCTATCTGGTGACTGGGATCCCCGGAAACTCGGGTAGTGACCAGGACCTCCGGAAATTCAGGCAATCTAATTCAGTGACAGGGACCTCCCTAGACTCAAAATAACTAATTTGGTGACAGGTACCTCCCTGAACTCAAAATAACTAGTTTGGTGACAGTGACCTCCCTGAACTTAAAATAACTAATTTGGTGACTGGAACCCCCAGGACCCCCAGAAAATTAGGGTAACACCCTCCCCTACCCACCCATTTCCCCCCTGGATTTGTGAAAAGGCATTTGAGACAAAACTGGATATTTCTATTCTGTTTTCCCAGCATAGAATACTGCTATAGTAGTTGTTATAAACCACTTTTTGGGCCCACTGCATGAAAACCACATCTAAGTAACTCTCACCAAGCCATACACAGCAACTCTTATCCAACAAAAGTTAATTCACATGGTCCCACTGAAAATCAGAACACTAACCTGAACCATACCTCACTTGCTTTGCTTTTCTCAGAAGGTTATTAGCAGCTCTTTTTAGTTGTTCAAAAGAATGTTTGGGGTGCAAACTCTTAAAAGTAATGTGGCTGTGCATACCAGCCTCACTTACACTGATCTGGCTGCCACCCTTTGTGTGTTTGTTGTAAAGAACACAGTGGTTACATACTTCTAAGCATTCCTGATTTAAAGAAAGATGGAAGATGTGTGAAAACACAGGTGTTCTCAAGACAGCAACACGCAGACAACTTGTAAAATTCTGTGAAGCAGGGATAGTGACTACACAGTTGTCTAGAAGCAATTGTGGTGTCTTTGCACTGTTTATTGGAATCAAAACTGCCCATCAAAATAAATGTATCTAACTGTTTTTCGATGTTGTGAATATTTTTTTATGTTGTCTTTTGTAATCATCACAATAAAATGTCCTATATTTGCTTTGAAAGAAACCCATTAACATTGCCACACTGACAATTGCAGAGAGTTCTGAAAGCTGTTGGAAAAATTGAATCATTTTTTCTCACTTCAACCATTCAAGATAGAAACTATTTTTTCTGCAAAGGAACCACAACATAATGTAGAGAGGAAAATACATCTGCTAGAATGACAGAGCTCTTACCCAAGATTCCAAAATTGATTTCATTATTTCCCTGTTAAGATGGTGTTTCACAATGAGCTCTTAAAAAATGTTTGGTATATAAAATTGCTTTATAAATCACTCATAAAAGCACCTCTGGTTACTATTGTTATTGTGCTGCTGCTCTTTTGCAGACCTTTCCAAATTAACCCATGTCTCCAAAAGAAAACTTCAGATGTCCCTAGGGCTTTGTCAACAACCACAAAAAGTAAGAAGTTATATTGACTAAAAACATTAAAACGCTATTGTTTAAATCTGATTGCTAGTCCTAAGTAGCATTGTTGTTGTTATGTGCCATCAAGCCAAGTTTGACGTATGGCGATCCTATTATTGAGAGATCTCCGAGACATCCTGTTATTACCAGTTCAGCTCAGCTCTTGCAGACACAGGACCGTGGCTTCTTTGACTGAGGCCATTTCCACACTAGGCTGTTACAGCGCTATGATTCCACTTTCAACATCCTATGGAATCCTGGGGTTTGCAGTTTTGGGAGGGGCTGACTACCCCTCCCGAAACTGAAAACCCCAGGATTCCATAGGATGTTGAAAGTGGAATCATAGTGCTATAACAGCCTAGTGCGGAGTCAAGCACATCATATATTGCAGTCTTCCACTTCTCCTACTGCCTTCTACATTTCCTACCGCTGTAATCTTTTCCAATGAGTAATGTCCCATGATATGTCCAAAGTACAATAGTCTCATTTTAGTCATTTCGGGTTCTAGTGAAAGGAATATTCCCTGACTTACTAGGAGTATACATGTTAACATTTCAGGAGTAGGGCTGAGCAGTTTTGCTGGGTGCCATGTTAGCCAGCTACTTTGTCTTCACTCCTTTCCAGAAGCCAGGGCAGTTTTCCAAGCTCTGGAAAGGAAGAAGATGGCTAGCCAATCAGGTGCATACTGGTTGACTGCAGCAGGCAGGTCCTGAGAATGGGTGGAGGCTACACTCCACAATGCCCCCAGCCTATTTGAATGGTTCCTTTTTGGCATTCCTGATCAGGCACCTTCTTCATAGGAGCAAAATCCAAGAGGAAGAGTGGTAAGGATGACAGCAGTGAATAGGACAGTGGCAGATGTAACTTGGGCATTGGCAGCAGTAATAATGGAGCCAGTGGTGGTGATGGAGGAGGGAAACAGCAGCAAGCATTAGGGAGGTGAGGGTTGAATCAGCAAGACCAGTTTGCAACTGCCATTGTTGCCAGCAACTAGTTGCCATCCACTTGAGATCCAAAAGCCCTTTTCAGGGCCAGTTTAGGTAGGACCACCTTAAGCTGCTTCACAAATCCTTTATCAGGGCTGGGTACATGTATTCTCATACCTTCCAGATCTCCTGATTTGGCAGGGACAGTACTGGTTAATCTTCTGTTGTCCCACTTTTATAGCTGCTCTTAAAATGTCCCAGATTCCCTCTCCTCTTATTACTTTTTCCCTTTCTCCTCAGCTTATTTCAATTGCTGTAAATGGAGTTCAAAGTGCAAAAGTAGTTTGCATTCAACTAACAGAGCAGGGGAAGAGATGAGGGCAGGATCCTGACCTTCCCAGTAGGTTGGGCAAAAGCAAACCATCGCAGGTTCTCCTGGCCCATGTGTCCTTCCTTATTAATAATTTTTGCCATCTTAACAATACTCTGATGTTGCTTGGTCACATGTGACCCAATTTTCATCCATAAATGTTGCAGGGCATGTGCTCTTGTACTGGCAAAAAAAGAAAACAAAAGCCATTATCAGAGTTAGACTGGGATATAACAATCAAGAGCTGCTTCAAATAACCTCTACCTTCTCTAGCGGTGGGTGAGCATGCTGCCTGGGGCAAGACACAAAAGTCCAAGATACAAAAGTTTAAAAGGAGCAGAGCAGCTCTTTGAAGCTACAGCTCTGCTCTCTTACCAGGAGGCTGCTACCAGTGAGCACAGGGGGCATAGCTTTTTTGACCATGGAAGTAAGCCACAGGCTTTGTCCACCAGGCAGATAAAGACAAGAAGTAAGGGTTTAGGCTTGAAACAATATCTGGAGAGCTCAAGTGAGAAGGTCCCAGCAAGATTAGGTTCTTAAGGGCTTTGCATCAGGAGGTAGGGTTCTCTGTTGCACAAAACTTGTATCTTCCTGACTTTGTGAATCCTTTTCAGTGCATTTTTTAACAACACTCCAAAACAGTTGAAATGGCTGATTTAGTGGGGTTCTCTTTTGCATCCAATAGGTCTCAAGCCTGGCCTGGTCTCTTTCCTTGTGTCTCATTACTGAAAATCTTGTCTAGATATACATTATTTGTCTTGTTCAGGACTCTGTAAGGGAACAATGCTATAAAGGACCAAGAAGGGAAAGAAGGTCCAGCAATAGACTCTCTACCTCATATCATGGACCACATCTCCACCTCACATCAAGTAGGAAGCAGAGTAGAGGACAATAAGCCAAGAGAAGTAGGAGCTAGAGAGGCTAGCAGGAGAGGAACCTAGCCACCAATTGATCCTGAAAAACCTTTCCAAGACTATAGAGAAGCTTAGGGACAAAGAATAACAACTGGGATCTCCAGCTGATATGGCAGGAAAAATACCACCTGCCCAACCTACCCATGATAATCTCACAGGCTCCAAGAGAACATAGTCAAGTAAGTCAGACAAAAAAAGAAAGCACAGTCCTTGCTCGCTATTAATCAGCACCCATGACAGTTCAATCTAGTACAGGGGAAGACAGACTGATCAAGAAGATGAAGAAGAAGCAGAGCAAATGTCACAGAAAAGCAGTATAAGTGCAAGATGGGATAGGCAGCACTGGAAACTCTAGTGAGTTCTCAGGCAACATGGTCTGAAGGTGGGGACTACAAGAAAGTGGAAGTGGATGTCCCTGGTTTACCTGCAAGAGCCCTGATGAGGAGAGGAGAGAGAAATTGGTCAGCCTTAGAACCTCAGTGCGTACAAGACAAAGGTTGGGAAGGTAATATTACAACAATTAACAACAGTTTCTTCCATATGATAACAAGAACCTATCTTTTATGCAAGAGAATTGGGGAACAGATCATGGATCGGTGTTATATTGATTTATTAATAGCCTTGATGTCAGAAGAAGAAGAGGGATAGAATTCCCTCTTTTGAAAGAATATATAAGAAAAGAGAGGTGGAAAATTGTAGAGAAATCATTTAACATCTGGCTGGCTGGATATACCATTTTCTTAAATTTATTCCAATCAGCCTACCTGGAACCAGGGTAAGTCTCAAACAATTTGGGTACTGTGCTTACAGCAAGCACACTGGCCGGAGACAGGGCAGTCATCAAATATGATGAGGTTTTCCTTAAAAGAGCACCTAACAGTTCACAGTTCAGGTTTGCTTTTGATATCAGACCTATTTGTTTGCCATTTGGGTAATCTGCAGTATTTGTAGAAATCTCTACCAGCACCACATTTCAGATGAGTTGGTTTTCTTCCTGTCAGCTTTCTTCATTGCACAGCTTTCACAATCATACATAGAAATTAAAAATACTATGGAATGGATAATATTGACTTTGGTATTCAGTGGTGTATCTTTACACTTTCAATACTGTGAACAGTGTAATTCCATTTTAATGTTCACATTTTGTATGTTTTCAACTATCTTGTTCTTGGGACTTAAAGACCCAAAACTAGGACTTTGAGTTCCATTTTTGGGAGAAATGTGGGATACAAATAAGTATAATAAGAATAATAAGTACAACACATTTGAGGATCTCATCTAGTTCTTTCACAGTGGTCTTAGGCCCTTTCCACACGAGGCGAGTGAATCACTCTGTGCCATTACTTACCAATTCTTCTCTCTTCGGAGCAACGTGGACTTTCCCTTAAGCCCTTCTGCAGGGCTCCTCTGTTTGTTGCAGGGCTAATCAGAGCAGTGCAAGGTCTGTAGATCTGCACTGCTGAGGCTGAACATGGCTGCTTCCTGTTCTTTGTGGGTCCAGACCATGCCCACAGCCCACCCTCCACTGATCGCAGGCTCGCATTGGTGCGAGCCTGCGCATCTGTACAAGTGAGCAGGAGTGAAATGACGCTCTCCAGAAGATTGAAAGACTGGATTTTTCCGTTCTTCACTTAGTGCGCTGGAGGACCACTTGGGGGCGTTTTGGATCGGACTAGGGTGCAGAACTAAGGTAAATAGCCCGAACCTAGTCCGATCCAAGGTGCGGACGACCTCCGTGACAGGACACCTTGGCTCATTTTAACTTCCTCATGAGGAAAGGGCCTTAGTCTTCACTGACTACAGTATCCCTTTTCATTTATGACTGAAAAAACAGAAAATCTTTAACTATTCTGACACATTACTCTCTCACTTCAAGGTTATATAAATCATATGTAGTCATTATCTTAGTTTTCTTGATATTCAACTGTAACCCTGCTTTTGCACCTCTTTTCCTTAACTTTCCTCAGTAATTGTTCCAAGTTTTTGCTATTTTCTTCTATTTATTTATTTACATAGTTATATCCTGCTCTTTATTTGAGGATCTCAGGGTGGTTTACAATAAAATCAACATTTAAAATTTTTACAAAAGTTTTTAAAAAAATATTAAATAGTTTTTCAATTTAAACAGGCAATTTAAAAGTGGTTAAAACAATGTTGAATAATATAACTATAAAACATATGCAATTTGGATAAAACCAGTTCAGCCTTAAGGCTTTAATAAAAAGTCAGGTCTTAACTTCACACCAAAATGATTCTAACATTGGTGCCAAACAGGTCTGCAGAGGGAGGGAATTCCAGAACCAGGCTGAAGTCCGGACATACATTAAGTAGTTCGGACCCAGTTCACCCCCAAGTGCAAACGTCCTTGCTGGAGGACGCACTGCCCTGTTTTAAAAATAAAATGTGGAAAAGGCCATAATTAAGCAATTGACGCTGCTTAGTGATAGTGAGGGGAAGAAGAGGAACACTGTATCCAGTCACACCTCATGACTGCCAATTTCACAAGAAGCAATAGTTGAACAGTGGCGATATTAGAACCAGTAATGAGTGTTTCCTAGACATAATACAATAACAATAGAAATGCAATGCAACAATGGGAGAGTCAACACATTGTGTGATAAGGAAGAATCAAACATGGAACTAAGCCAGCGCACTGTGAAACAAGCCTATCATGTGATGAAGTCCATAAACAGAAGTCAAACCAGACTTCCTCAGTGATAGGTACCTCAGCAATGAGAACTGCAAATTAAGCCCTTGTTTTCCTTTCAGCAATCAATCACAAAACAAGCATGCTAAATGCAAGATATGAAGTTGAGGGAATATCTTGTGCTATAACAATGGATGTCTTTCACCACCTATGAGAGAACATACAGAAAAAACTCTAGCTTGCTCCAAGTGTCAAAAAGGAATATAAGGCCCTTTTCGCACCTTACCTTTTCGCGGTGCTGGGATGCAGGGATCGTGCAAGCAGCCTCTTGCGAGAGGCTCCTGTGCCCCCATTACTTCAACTCCGCAGCCGCTGCCTGCTAGCGAGCAGGCAGTGTGAGGGCTCCTCCTCTTCCTTCCGCAACGCAGCCTGGGATTTTCCCAGGCTGTACAGGGGCAGGAAGCGCAAGTACCGCAGCTCTGGAGGCTCCACACACATGAGAAGTGTGTGCGGGGTGCTGCAGCAATGTGCAATTGAGCACCATTTTCAGTTAGAAGCCGAAAATGAAATAGTGCGTGATCGGCGTCTGCCAGCCCCGGCAGCATTGCACAATTGCAAGGACGTCATGTGGATGGCTCCTCACAATTGAGTGACACTCCAGAGGCCCTTTTGCATGGTGAATACCATGTGAAAAGGGCCTAAGTCTTCCCTCTTCCCCTGCCCTGTCCTATCCACACATCCCCATATAACCACTTGCTTAGCTGCTACTCTTGCAATAGAGAAAGAGAGATGGATTTCTTTCTGACTTTCTTTCACTTCCTCCTCCCCTCTCTAATGTCTGGCAGACTATGTCTACATACCAGATGCAAGGAGTGCTGAGAAATAGTTTTTCCACTTCTTGGGAAACTATTTTACCTAGCATTCCTAGCACATGACACACAGTCAAAGCAATGTGCCAGACAACACTATAGAAACAGAAGAAAGAGTAACCTTCCCCCACGGCTGCTGTTGTCACTAGTTGAGCAACAACAAAGTAAAGAGGGAAACATGTGGAGAGCATGTAGAAGGTACTGGATGTAAACAAAGAGCATTGCTGCACAACCTATTGCTCTCATAGTGACATCCCTGACAGGGATGTGACAGAGATCAATATTTCAACAGATCAGAGGTCAAAGAATTATGCTGTTATGTGATTTCAGAGGAAACTTGGAAGAGCTTCACATTTATTGTTTTATATACATGTATTTTATAAATCCACTTTGAGTGCTGCCTCAAAGAAAGGTGGCCTTGCAGTTTGAAGATAAGGAGAGATTGAAAGAGAGGGTGAGAGAACTGGCAGATAGGAACTAGGAATTTCAAAGGGCTGTGTGGCACAGGTGTGTATGTGCCTTCAAGTCACCTGTCAACTTACAGCAACCCCACAAATTTCATGGGGTTTTCTCAGCCAAGGAATACTCAGAGGTGGTTTTGCCAGTTCCTTTCTCTGAAATGTAACCTAGAGGACCTGGCATCTAAGTACTAACTAGGAATGACTGTGTTTAGATTCTGAGATCAGACAGTCTCTGGTGCCTTTAGATTATTTAGGCCTGTATGGCTCATAGATAACTAAATTATCCCATAATCACCCTGAACCCAAGGTGGCCAACATAATCTGTGATCACATCAGGAAGTACATAACCATCTCTGCTCTTCCATACAATGGAAATACTTTTTGAGGGTGCTTTGAGACTTCTTCAGAGTAGCTGAGTATATCGTTAATCTATAACATACACCATCACAGTTAGAAATAATAAAATCATTAATCGATGGGGGGGAAATTTTGTTTACTAGAAAGGCTGTGTTGTTAAATCCATCGGGATCACTTACTTCCAAGCAAACCAGAACTCTTTGTAGAGCTCTGCATCTGCAAAACATCTGCCTGGCACGACAAATCATAACTCTATGTCTTTTCAAGCTAATAAGAATAAACATTGTTGTGTTTTATTATTGGGGAGAACCGAAAGACTGCAGGAAATTAAATCTAATATTATATCTTATATATTTGCCTCAGATGGCAGGCCTGGAAAAAACAAACAAGAGAGTTTGATTTCTAAGTTCCAGTCTGGCCTACTGAATTATGTTGCATTTCAGCATCTATATGTTATTAAGCACCTTGGCGTGTACAAAGTCACAAAATAATTTGGTCAGTTTTGACAATGCAGCAAAGTTTTCCTACTAAGAGTGTACTAATTTTGTTCTCAAAAGAAGCAACAAGTAATTATAGAAATCTGCTTCTCGCTATGAGAAAGTGTTCAAAACCAGCGGAAGAG
The DNA here is from genome assembly GCA_948474755.1 of Ctenosaura bakeri. Lineage (NCBI taxonomy): Eukaryota > Metazoa > Chordata > Lepidosauria > Squamata > Iguanidae > Ctenosaura > Ctenosaura bakeri. The sequence continues at coordinate 85,376 of CAOLHI010002722.1, read as the reverse complement.
TATTCATAGTTAAGGATTTACAATGTAGAATAATTGCATGTGGTTTTTTTCACAGAAAACAGCACTTTTGTTCCAGACAGTACTGTTACCTCTATAGAAAATACTATAGTTGGGGACTTATTCTGCACAAAGTGCACATGTGCTTTCTCCCCTTCAGGAAACAGCATTTTCTATGTAGAAAATAGTATTAAATAATATTTAATAATAATACTAACAACAACAATAATGCTATTTTCTATTTTAAAAAAAGCCAAGGGCCAATAAGTCCTGAATGGCAAAAACACTTTTTAGAAACTATCTATCTATCTAATCTGCTCTCCATATCTGCTCCCTACATCTGGCAAAGATTCTCAGTCTTGCCAATATGAATGCACAGAATATATACAAATATACAGCTTTCTATGCACTATGCACAATGCACTATAAAAGTGCAACCTACAGAGGTTTCCTAAACTGCAAGTGAGTATGGATGTGCTAGCTAGGGGTCTGAATAGGAAAAAGAAATTGGAAAAGATATGCTTTAACACAAGGCCCAAGGTCCTTTAGCTCAGTGGTCATCAACCTTTCTGACCTCACGGACCACTAAACTCACAATTTTGAATCCTGCGAACCACTAACATGGAATTTTTTTAAAAAGTACAAACATCTATAAAATAATGATCATAAAAGTTCCATGTTGTTAATATGAAATGCACTTGTTTAATTATAGCAGAATTATTATTTACAAGCAACTTAAATCATCAATTAGATATTATAGAGATAAATCAAAATACCAATTGATTCATGTTCTGATATTTACAGACACCTTAGTTCATCAGGCAGATACTATGAAGATAAATCAAAATATTAGTTCGTTCGTTAGCCCCTGTGTCAATTCATTTAAAATACCTATCCTAATAATATATTTAGTGTTTCTGCAGTGTGGGTGTTACAGAACTCAAACACTGACTTTTGGTTTCCCAGTCTATACAGAAATTGATTCAATAGATTCATCAAATAAATTCAGCAAATACATTCATTAAGCAGGTTCAATAAACAAGTTTGTTACTTTCACTGTCTCTTCCAGACCTCTCTTTTCTCCCTCTCTCGTTGTCTCCTTCTCCTTTACCATCATTTTTTCACAGTTCCTCTGACTTCTCCTCACTGAGTTGTTCTTTTTTCTTTATGTTGCAGTTGGTTTTGGTTTTGGAGGGTAAACAAATATAGTTGTCAGATGTCTAACAATATGGGTCTAAGTTAGAGTAGTAACAGTTGCAGTCATAGAGCTCACACACACAATACCATCTAACAAACTTGGGTGAAGACAACAGGAGAATCATACTCAAGTTGGAAAGGAGGGTGGGAGCGGAGGATAAATCACCAAAACACAGTGTCTCAAGCAGTCAAATCTATATAGATTAGGAAAGTCTTTCACGTCGTCAATTTTCACACATGTGAGGTATCCAAAATTCAAAAAAAGGGAAAAAATCAGAACTTCCAGTTCAGGTGTAAGTGAGGAAGGCATGATCTCCGATGCTCCGCTAAGAGGTTGCCACTACAGCAGGCTACTGACTGAAACAGGATTCAGCAGGTTCATTCTGCACCCCCAAAATTAGGGGACCAGCAAGATAGAGGCACGTGACATCACTCAAACCATTTCCCTCTTTGGGCATTCTTTCCAGTATCACAGAAGAAGTGGCTAGACAAGCGGTGGCCGCCATAACTCTCTCCTGCTCTGGTGTGTAATGGGAGAGAATCCAGCCTGCTACAATTCCCACCACCAACCTTCTTTCCAGACTGGAGATAGAGTCTGCAACACAAGGTTTGCCCTGTTCTTTCTTTTTTTTCTTGGATTCAATATCCTACGCCATATATTCCACATTTTAAATTTGGCAACCTTCTTGTGAGTATCGTCAAAGGGAAGAACTCTGAAGAGCTCAGAAACCTCTACCTGAGTCAAGCAGTTTTCGTGTGGTGGTTTGGTTTCTTTTTCTTTCTCTCTATGAGGCTGATGAGACAATTAATTTGGTCCTGGTTTTTTGTGATTTTTTGATTTTTTGACCAACTGTACCTTTTTTATGGACTCTGCATGTTTTTTTTCTTCAACTCTCAAAGACTCAGAACATGAAGTTCTCTTGCTTTCTTTTTTGCTCCTACTCATGCAACACTTATTAGAAAGACAAGGTAAACAACTTTCTGTCATGTGGGGAAATTCCCACCAGAATTTTAAGGAAAAGGAAGGACTATGAATTTTTAGTCTCTAAATTGAAGGCCAACCAAACATCATTTAGGTGGGACCGCCTGGAGGGAGTTATATTTAATTTTCAACAACAATGGTTTCGTCTGAATTCACTGGAGAAAGCTCGAGACTTTCTTAGAAGGTACAGATCCAACCTGAGTAGGACAAGCATAAGCTTTAGCAAAGAGGACCAAGACTCCAAAGAAAAAGGCAATGCAACATCAACTAAAAGTCTAGATGACCTAAATCAAAGGGTGGTGGACGGGAAAAAAAACTGTTGGATAAAGACCCAAGCAAAGTGGAAAATGACGCAGATGTGAATCTGATTGATCTGGAAATTGATGACTTGGCCACTACAAAAAAATAAGGAAAAATGAAGTGTAAAATATTGTCCTGGAATGTGAATGGACAGAACTCCCTGATCAAGTGAAATAAAATTCTTCATTATCTAAAAAAATTACAGTCAGAAATTTGCTGTCTGCAAGAAACACACATAAAAAAGAAAAAGGAGAGACTGTTCTGGTCTCCCAACTTGGGCAAAACATTCATATTGGCTGTGACAGTTAAATAAAGAGCTGTGGCATTATATGTCAAATCCCATCTGCTTCCCAGATTGATTTTTAAGGATGACAAAGGAAAATTTCTAGGTGTGGAAATTATATTGAAAGGATGCACTATTTTGTTAGTGGGTGTTTATGTTCCTTTTAAGGAAAATAAGAAGTTCTATGAAGATCTGAGACAACAATTACTTAATTTTCCTTATGAATATGTTTGCTTATTGGGTGATTTCAACAGCGTCATAAACCCGGCACTGGACAGAAATGCTGCGGCCAAGTCTCATAGCTATGGTAGATTACCAAAAGACTGTTTCCAACTATTAAAGGAATTTCAGCTAGAGGATGTATGGAGATTCAGGCACCCTAGAATGATGGACTTCACTTTCTTCTCTGACTGACATCACTCCTGGTCTAGAATAGATATGGTATGGACATGTAAAAACTTGCTTCATGTGATCAAAGCAGCGGAGATCCTGCTTAAATTATACAATGATCATAATCTAATGCAAATCCAATTGGAAATTGGAGTTAGCCGCAAGAATTGGAGACTGAATGAGACTATACTAGCTCATGAAGGTATAGTTGCCTAATTTAGGACAGAACTAGAAGAATATTTCAAAGATAATCTAGACAAAGGCATGAGTATTCAAAATGTATGGGACACATCAAAGGCAGTGATTAGAGGAATATTTAAAAGTCAATTGAATGGAGAAAGGAAAAGATGAGAGCTACTAAAGAACTTGTGAACAAAGTTAGTAATCTAAATAAGCAATCTAAACAAGAACCAGGAAACAAAGACGTCCATACGAAACTTAAGATATTACAGAAACAGCTGTCAATACCCATGGAAGAGATGGAAAAGAAACTGAAGTTTGTTAAACAAAATAATTTTTAAAATGCAAACAAGCCAGCCTGGTGGCTGGCATATAAAATTTGCAACGAGAAGAAGAAGCACATAATTAATTGCATCAGAAAGGGAGACTGGATAATGTCTGACAATACAGAAATCCAAAAAATTCTGTAACTACTTTCAAAATTTATACAGCCTCCAAAATCCAGAAGATGTAAAAAGACTGAGGAATACCTCCAAACCAAAACATTACCTCAATTGGAGCAAAACCACAGAGAGCTACTAAACAAACCAATATTGGTAGTAGAAATAAGCGAGGCTATTGATAGATTAAAAATAAACAAATCACCAGGCCCTGATGGGCTTACTACCAAATATTATAAATGCTTCTAGGGCCAACTAATGAAAGCATTGCAAAAATTAATAAATTTGATTAAAGACAATGGAGTATTTCCAACAACATGGAAAGAAGCAAGTATTACACCCATCCCAAAGACTGATGCAGAGAATCCCACATCCAAGGACTTTAGACCAATTTCCTTTCTTAATGAGGATTACAAAATCTTTGCCTCAATCCTGGCACAATGACTGAAGAAAATCCTTCTGACATACATTGGAGATGATCAGACTGGCTTTCTCTCAGAGTGGCAGATGAAGGACAATGTAAGATATACATTAAACATTCTGGAGCATTTCGATTACCATATTGGGGAAAAAAGGTGCTTTAATATTCTTAGATGCGGAGAAGGCATTTGATAACGTCAGATGGGGTTTCCTTTTTAACATTTTGGAAAAGATGAAGTTTGGTGAAGTCTTCATATCTTGGATCAAGGCTATTTATACAGAACAGAAAGCTCACCTGATTGTTAACACCAAAAGATCTAACAACTTTCCAATAGAGAAGGGCACACAACAAGGTTACTCTCTTTTCCCGGATTATCTTTAACTGTGTCTTAGCAAACGAAGAGGGAAATACCAGGAATTAGGCACCAAAACATAACAAAACAAAAATCAGTCCAGTAGGGAAAGCAGCAAGGTTGAGTTTAGTTTATCTGTTGTATGATAGTTGTTAAATACTTTGTGCGGGGCTTCTTCTTCTTCTTCCTCTTTTTAGAGCAACAAATAGACCATTCCAAAGAAGCATGAGGGAAGAGGAGGAAATCCTCTGGAATCACAGAGGTCCTCTGTAGAAAGTTAATTCAAAGTCCGAACTAGAAGGCCTTATTGCCCTATCCCCAACACAGGTCTTCCAGCATTATCATGTTATGAAAAAATGAGCTATAGTGTGTGTGTGTGTGTGTTAGGGATAGGACAAATCCAGAATTTTCCAAATCTGAATCCAGATCCAAATCCCTGGAAGGTTCTGGGAATCCACAGATCTCATGAATCTTTCGAATCCCTTTTTTTTTAAAGAGTTTAAAAAGCAAGAGAAAGAAGGATATTCTTGGGCAAGACACACTCTCTCAGCCTCAGCAAAAGCCTAGGCAAAGGCAACCCTCCCTCTGAAGAAATCTGGCCAGGACAATTGTCATAGTTTTGCCTCAGGATCTCCCCAGATTGAAAATGACATGAAAGCCTTTTCTACACAGGAAGGAAAATGTGGATTAATCCCATATTTTCCTACCTGTGTAAACAGAGCCACATGCTCCAGCACAGAGATAATCCAGGACAAAACTGGCTTTTCTTTGCATAGCTCCTTCTGGCATCCTGGAGTTTGTAGTTTGATGATGCACCAACACACTTTGGCAGAGAAGGCTGTGACACCTTGTAAAACTACAAACCCCATAATTGTGTCTGAAAGAATTTTGCAAGGGAGCTATGCAAAGGAATGTTTCAGCTGTCCTTGAAATCTCAAGCCTGTACCTTCCAATCAAGTGCTGAACTTAAATATGAAATGTTCAATTTAAGTATCTTAGAGTACAACCCCAGATGTAATTTGTGAAATTGTTAGCAAAGGTCATTATTACTCCATGGGAAAAAGTCACCTACTTGCCACCTCTCCTTGTGTGTCTGGTTTCCCAGGTTTTCAGGTGTCCAGGTCTCCAACAAACTATTTGGTTGGTATGTTCAAAAGATTCGATTTGCCTATTTTGGCATATGGATTCAGATTCACGAATCTCAAATCCTTTCCCAGGATTTGAGGATTCGGTTGGCCAATCCCTAATATATATACATATATAAAGAAAAAATTGGCCAGAAGAAATTTGGCAGCTGGGTGTATGGAAAAAGAGGTAATCCCTCCAGTCTTCTCCAAACTTCTGCAGGTGAGATGAAAAAATAGCGGCGACAGCCTCTTGGGAGACCCTTCAGCTACCTCCTCATGGTTCACCATACAGGTCCTATCTTGGCTCCTGGTCGCAAATCCACCTCTGGCAAGACCCCTTTAGTTCAGGGATACTTGGCAAGCTGGTATGGGGGTCCCCCAATTATCAGTAACCTGCGGCAGTGGCGGTCTTCAGCAGAGCACACTGAGGACTGTGTCTCCAGGTCTCGCATCCGAACCAAAAGTCAGAAATCAAATAATGTCCAAATTTCTCCAAGGACCACCAAAATTTTCTTGCAGACCATCAGTGGTCTGTGGGCCACCAGTTGGCGACTGCTGCATTAGCTTACCTTCTTCAAAAGGGAGGAAGGGGCTTACTTCTGCGGACACAAAGCTGGTCTGTTTAGGAATCTCCTGGGTATGGGTAGCAACAGGTCCCTCTGCTACTCGTCATCACAGACACAAGAAAGCCAGGCACCAAATGTTGCTTCTGTAATGCAGCCACTCAGTTTTTAAATCTAACAAGGCAGGGACAAGGATCTGTGGGGTAGCAGAAGCAACTGCTGCCACCATTCAACCCTTCTTATGAGCTGTTGATGGCAGTTTTCTTAACCTTCCATATTCCAAGCTTGATAACTACCTCCCCACAAATATAACCTTTAAAAATATGTTCTGAGCATCAGCATTCATTTCTTTAGTTGAACAGAAACTCACACCCTGCAGTTGCCCTTATTTGGCAGGGGCTGTCCTGTTTAATCCTTTGTTGTCTGACTTTTTCAGGTGCTTTTAAAATGTCCACGTTTCTTTTTCCTTCACCCACTTTCCCCTTTTGTCCATGGCTTACTTCAGTTGCTGTAACTTGAGTTCAAAGTGTGAGAGTGGTTTTCACTCAACTCAGCCAAAGGGAGAGGAGAACAGTACAGTAGTGTCTTCCTCCTTCTCAGTATACTCAGGCAACTGTAAACTGCTGCATCCTCTCCTAGCTTACCTGTTCTTCCTCATTAATTCATTTTGCCATCTTGGCCACACTCAGCCTGATGTGGCTCAGCCTCATGTGTCCTGGTTTTCATCTATGAAATGGAAACTGCAAGAGTTCCAGAGCAGCCTGGTTCATTTAGTTCCTTCTTCCTTGAAGGCTTTTCATAGCAACTTTTGGCATTCTCCTTTCTTAAAAACATGAGGACATTGCGTTACAGGATGCAGTGGCTACTGCTGGCCAAAGCTTTAATCTCCTTTAGTAGGCCTCCCATTTCAGAGCACACTAATGTGCTAATCCCACCTCTCAGCTGTTTGGGCTGCAGACTGACAAGCATCTGATCTCATCCATTTGTCCTGTGTGCTGAAGAGCCATATAAAGCAGACATGCCTGGGGCCTGGGTCACAAATCAGGTGTAAGAGAGACAAGGGCTTGACAAAGAGAATCTTTTTGTGCTCAGAGCCTTATTATACAGGAAGGGTTTTGCATACTTAGTATCCAGTCCAGCCTATTAGTTGCTTATTGTGTTTCACATAGAGATACAAAAAGGAGCAGCATGGGACAGTCCTCTGATAATGAATGACTTTGCATGGATTATTTTCTAGGATTTTTCCCTCTCCCCTCCCCCCCACACCATCACTGGTGGCAATTGTTTGTATTAATTTATTTTTTGTTCTATATGTTTTTAGAATGTGAATTGTAAGCTGTCCCCGAAGTTGTAAAACTGAAGGGATGTGGTAACAGATGTTTTAAACAAATGCAAATTCATAATTGCCTTTGGCTGTTTGTTGTTTGTCCAGAGTGTTCCTTTTATGCTAAGTTCTCATTCACCACTCTGTGTATGTCCTTAATTTTCTAGATATGAGAGTGGCATGACACAACTGCATACTGTGTGGCTGAACAGTTGTGTTCTCTTGCTGAGGCTTAGACATTTCTTGTGGTAGACTACAGAATTAGAATGCTATCCCTCCATTTCAGTGGGAAGGAGTCATGTGGAGCTCTCTATTGTCTTCAGTGTAGTCTTTTATGTGTATATCGTCATTAAGCCAGCAACAGAATGGCAGAAACTTTGAGCAACCATAGAGTATCTTTATCTCTCTTCTCTAAAGATGTTTAACAAAATCCCTAGTTATTAGATCAACCAAAAGGTTCAAAATACTTTATGCCAGCTTTTGAAGCTCACTGAATTCTTTACGCTCCTCTCTTGAGATCACCTCTAAAACCAACTTATGCAAAGATCTAAAATGAAATGTATGCCCATGACTCAGACATTGTCACTTGTCTTCTGTACAATTTTTTGACATCCTTGTCTGATCAAGAAGCCAGTGGTGCTTGAAAGCTAGCGTAATATATTTTGCATTTTTTGGTCATTCTAATAAAGGCATCACCATGATCTGGATGTGGAATTTTGTTGTCTTTTGCTGCACATTCAACCCAGCTATTCTGAATATGTTCTTTAGAAGTATTTAGGTAATGCCTGGATGGCCACCCATCCATGGATGCTGTAGCACTATACTTCTGCACTGGCAAGGAATTGGACCTCCAAAATCCTTTCCAATCATAAAATCTGAAAAGTCTGTAACAGTCACTTCTCCTCACAATGCCACAAATGGGACCTGCCTTCCTGATTCTTGGTTTTGTTTCTGCCTCCAGGTGCGCAGCCAGCCCAGCTTCCTAGATAATTATTAGCTAAAAGGCAGATCAAAAGGACCATTAGAAGCCTAACACAAAGTTTAGTTACATTTTTGAAACAAATCAATCACATACATGCCCCCAAAGTGTGTCGGGGGGGCATAAGGCAGGGGATTTTTCCGTTATTTCAAAAGATAACATGTGGGATGTTGCATAGGATTTTGCAAATGAATAAGAGAGGTAGATACTATAATTCAAATGGGATAAAACAACCTTAATGATCAAGGCAAGGAGAGATATGAGATGAGATGACAAAGTGCGTAATGATTAAAGAAAACTGAAGAGGCTTTGCCTACATAACCAGAAAGACGTTTACATTTTAGAGTTGAAATGATAAGATTAGATCTTCTCTGGGCTAGCCAGACATTACTTTAAAATACCACCTCAGATAGATGGCTTGCAGACTCACTCATTGTAGTGCATATTTGAACAGTATTTGAATCATAATATTATGGGACCAAATTTCTTAGAATTTTTGAAATTTTTTAGAAATGAAAGTGATGAAAGAAAGAAATGATATAGATTCAAGGGTAGCTGTGTTGGCAATAAAACAAAATCCAAAAATCCACAAAAGAGTGGTATCTAGTCAACCAAAATGCACAAAATGCATCATGAAAGGTTTGGAAACTCTATCTGTATCTTCATCAGGCAAAAGATTTTTAAAAAAAATATTCAGAAGAAAGAAAAAAAGAAAAAAAAGGTGATGGTATTAGAGTTACAGACCCACATTTTGTATCAGATGTTGTCCCTGCTGCAGTTCAGTCGGTCTTTGCTTCATGGCCAGTAATTATTCTCTTTCCAAAGATATTAAAGCTATGGGAAATTCATAAGGCTGATGGCCAATCTACATGAGCATTTTATTTCTAGAACAGTAACATGGGAGTCACACACATGAAACATGATACATTATCCAATTCAATGCCTGGACACTATTTCTCCTCAGTGTGACATTTTCTTCCAAACTATTTCTTTGCCAGCTTTTTTCAGGGATTATTGTTTCTATGTGTTACCAAGTTGTATTATAATTCTTACCACTGGAAGTGACACAAATTCCATTAAATCTGTTTGCAACATTCCCTCACTACATATCGTTCCTCTTATCTTTGTTCTCACCCCCTCCCCGCACCTAGACACACTGCTGCTTCTTCCTTCACAGGGCTTTTGGTTGGAAATTGAAAGAGAAAATCAGTATTTTTTTCCTCTGTGCTTCAAATTCTTTTTCATTGTGTATCTACAGAGCTGTGCAACTGTGAATAACCACAGAATGTACTTTTAAATCCGCATTCCTTTACAGCTGGAAAGGTGTGTATTCAGTTTTTAGATTTAAAAAGAAGCCTGAAATGGTAGCTTGACCTCTCACAACTGCATCTGCATCTACTCATGTCACAAAGACAGCAGATACTCAACTCTGTTCATTAAACTTTGCCCACAGAACAGGAATAGCATTCTTAAAAACAGTGTCACAACAGGGCCTCACAGATACTTCTGTGTATATCCTGTGTGGACCAAATATTCAAATTAGTAAAGCACAGTCTGGTAACACAGAGTGTTGAACTTGGTTGTTGTTTGCCTTCAAGTCTTCTCCAATTTATGGCAGCCCTATGGTGAGCCTATAACCGGGTTTCTGGGGCTGAGAGAATGTGAGGCACCCATGATCACCCAGTGGGCTTCCATAGTGGAGCAAGGAATTGAACCCCCATTTCCACAGTCATAGTCCAGCACTCAAACCACTACACAACATTGGATCTCAGAGATTTGTTGGACTAGCACTGGGTAAATCCAGGTCCAAATCTCACTTACTGGGGGACCATGAGCCACCCACTATCTCACACCCCAACTTACCTCTCAAGTTTGTCATGAGGACAAACATGAGAGGGAGGAGACCATGTACTCCACTGTGGGTTTCCGGGGGGGGGGCCTCCAGTGTATTAAATAAGTACATATATGTATATATACATGAAAGTGTATGTATGTATGTGTTCAAGTTGCCTGTTGGCTTATGGACCTCATGAATTTCATAGGATTTTCATAGGTAAGAAAAACTCAAAGGTGTTTTTGCTATTTCCTTCCTCTGAAATATAGCCTACAAGCACCTGGAATTCATGGACAGTCCCCCTTTCAGGTATTCACCAGGGCTAACTGACCCTGCTTAGCTTCCAAGATCAGACAAAATCTAGTGCCTTTAGGGTATTTAGGTCCTATAAGCATACAATAATTTAAGCTTGATCTGTACTTAAAATTTAGAATACATTTTAATTTAAATCATTTAAATTATGATTTTAGAATTCAAATGAAGCATTTACCCTTTAAAAGCAATCCCACTTTTGAACTAAATTTTCATGGATTGAAAATGAATCCAATTTAGTTTTAAAATCCTCTATGGTTTCCCTAGTATCAGTGTAAATACATTTTATATAACTGCTTGCCAGCTGTATTATCAATCAATATAGATTCTGCCCATTTTAAACAGAAGCCACAAAAACTAGAAAGTCTATTCTGGTCAAGAAGAACTGGCATGGAGTAAACACAAAGACACAAAGACACATACACACACATGGTTTTTCATCTCCAAATCCCATGAGGACCAGAAGCATTTAGTCTCAGAAGGTATTAATGACAAATGCCCTCACTCCTCAATCATCAGTAGGCATTTTTAGTTCTCTACCCTACTGTCTGAGTTGCCTCATTCCCCCCACCCCACCAAATCCCTTGTCTTGTTGGTATGTCATTCCTTGTTTATATTGAAATTAATGGAGCGCAGGAAAAGATAAGAAGCAAGCCACCCACTCACTCTGGAATGATCAGCTTCTCAGACCTCAGAAGGCTGGCTCTTCACAACCAAGTTTTAGAGAGTGTGAAAAGTAGGGAGTAGCCAGTCTGTGGATAAGTCTACTAGACTGTTGACAAAGGAGTGTTTCAGACTGTCTCCATTTACTGCCCTTCCAGCCAAGACCACCGGCTGTTCCCTGTTCTCTTACAAAAGAAAAAAAAACTTGCTACAGGGCATATTAGCCCTCCTGCAATAGTTTTTTTTCCTTAAATTGCCATTGTACGACTAGTGGGATATTTACTGACCTTAACAAGAAAGGTACCAGATCCCATCTGATCTTGGAAGCTAAGCAGGGTCAGTCCTGGTTAGTAATTGGATGAGAGACTGCCAACAAATTAAAGGTGCTGTAGGTTATATTTCAAAGGAAGGAACTAGCAAAACTACCTCTTAGTATTCCTTGTCTAAAAAAAAAAAAACTCTACGAAATTCAGGAGATCAGCATAAGTTGACCAACACATATGCAATGAGAATGTCAATGTATGATGGAGTGTACAAATGCCACATGACTATAGGTGTATTTGTGTGTACAGAATTGACTGCAGCTTAGGAGTGCTCCTGAATCCATCCCTCCAAATGTCAACTCAGATAGATACAACAGTCAGGAGTGCTTGTTATCAGCTTTGGCTGATATGTCAGGTTCGCCTCTCCCTAGAATTGGATGACCTAAAGATGGTAGTGCACACACTGGTAACCTCAAGATTGGACTTCTGCAATGTGCTACACATTGTGCTACCTGTGCACCTAGTTCAGAAGCTCCAACTGGTCCAAAATACAGCAGCCAAGTTGATTCCAGGTACAGTGAGGAGTGAACATATCATTCCCACTGGCTACCAATTAGTTTCTGGGCAAAGTACAAAGGGTTGGTTATTACCTTTAAGGCCCACATGATCTGGGTCCAAGTTACCTGCAGGATCACTTCCTCCCATACAATCTGCCCCATACACTCAGGTCCTCTGGGGGCCATTTACTTAAACTGGCCAGGACTAGACTGGCAACAGTCACTCAGAGGACCTTCTTGTCAACTGCCCCTAGACTGTGGAATGACCTGCCGGAAAAGATTCAACAGCAAAATATGCTGTCCAAATTTTAAAAAGTGCTAAAGACCTATCTCTTCCAGAAGGCCTACCCAGCCTATTTTTAATTATACTTACCATTGTAGTTTTAATTATGATATATTTTCATTATATTATATTTGTATTTTAAATGGTTTTGTGTGTTTAGTGTATTTTAGCCATAATTTCTTTTTAATTGTATCTATGTTGGACCCTGCCTCAAGCCTTGGGGAAAGATGGGCAACAAATAAAAAGTTGTTGTTGTTGCTGCTGCTGCTGCTGTTATCTTCCACCCAAACACCCAGAGCAAATGGAATAAAAATGAATTAAAATCAGATACTATAAAATAAAACACATGCACCTTGAATTGTGGGGTATTTCCTCACCTCAGTGGCCTCTCCATGTGAGAAATGCCAATTTTTCCAAAATGAGACCAACTTACTAACAACCAGCATATATAACCTCTGCTTTGTTGAATCAAGGTTTGCCCCTCCCCCCCCCAAAAAAAAACCCAACATGAAACATTTCTCTCTCCAAAGATGTTACATCAGTTAGAAGCAAAGTGTACCTCAATGGCAAAAATCAAAATATTTAGAAGCCCAATTTTATTCCCAGTCATTTCTAATGGTGGTGGTGGGGAGTAGTCTCACACAGCAAGCGGGTGGCATTTAGGAACACAGTCTGCAGCTGTGCAATGCTGTAGACTGCCTACATTTTAGGTCTACTTGTTTGAAGATTCTTCCACAGAACATGACTCTGTGAGGCTGCAATGTACATGAGGTTTCAATAATCATGTTCTCTCTCAAGCACATGCACACAGCCAGAAGTCACCAATGCAAAGTCATGCTTAAAAAAAAAAGGAGGGGAGGAAGAGGAATAACTATTGGATTTAAAGACAGTATTTTTTTAATGTAGACTTGCAAAACCTCTCAGCCTGTTATGTATGTGTGTTCCATTCATAATGCCTACCATGCTGTAATAACTCCTTTATAAGGTACGTATATATTGTTTGCTTATGAGCTTGCTTTATTTTCCACCAACACACCCAGAGAGACAGCTGAGGCCCCCTAGAGGCACAACGTGGACCATACATAACACTGTTGTATGCCTTCATGTCATTTCCATCTTATAACAACCCTCACCCAGTACGGTAGTTTCTCATGGTCAAGCAGGGATTTGAACCCTGTTCTTCAGACCCATACTTCAGCACCCAAACCTCTACACTATGCTGGCTCTATAGAAAACACTTGCAGTTTATAGCCTCTCAGGTACTTTTGAAACTGTTCTTGGTCACTGTTTTTAAAGTCTCAGAGGTACAGCAAAACTAGGAATATTATCAAGCCCTTGACTAGGCTGACATTTGGTCTGATGGGTCATAAATTGTGCAAGCATGCCTTAAGGCATACAAATCTAACTTCACTTCTTCATGATGTATGTGATTTGGGTTTGCATCTAAACAAGGCTTTGTTCCAAGGTGAGACCCAAAATAGCACACTGTAACTGGGCAAACATGAATTTTGAAAATTGTTTGCTCTTGGGTTTTTTGCATATGACCTAGGTGTGTTTGCTTGAATGGTAAAAGCTGTAACCATGAGTGCATCCAGGTTTTTTCCTGGTTCAGTTTGTGCAGCTTTTTGTTTTCTGTTGTTCAAAGTTAGGCCCCTGGTTATTTTCATGCTTTGCATTTTGTAAGGTTCTTGGTCTTGAAGAGAACTATATCAGCAGTATATATTATCCATTAATATCCGTCAGTACACAAACATTGCTTGCAAATTGAAATAGTGACCACAGATGTTAGTCACGCACATGTTTCTGCACATACACATGCATTCTTTCCAGCCTCAGCATGTTCTCCAATTGTATAAAAGACAGGATCAACAAATCTTGTAGGAGCTGGTAAGAACAAAAATGCCAGGCTTCCAGGATCCAAAAGCCTGAGATGTAAAGAACTGGGAAACTCAGGGCTAATGTCAAAAAGTTAGGCAAAGTTGGACTCCTGCCATGGGCTCACACCCCAACAGGAAACCACTGACAAGAGTCTCCTGGACTTCTTCCTCATCTTCCCCATTGAAGCCTGCTTGTTCACTGAGTCTGACTCTCACCAGACAATGGTGGTGTTGAAGAACAATAGGTGCCATTGTCAACTTGCCTGCTAACTCTTTGACTGACTATCAAGCAAGTATACAGTAGAGAAGGAGGTAGAGAAATGATGAGAAAGAAGAAGTGGAGCAACAGCAGCTGATGACAAGGGTGGGGAGAAAGGCGGCTGAGAGAGAAGGCCCACTGAGCATCCCTCACTTGTCCAACGTCTCTTCCTTAAAAAAAAATTGGAGTTAATCCCAAGAGGGCTAGGGACATCATATGGCTGAATGAGGGAGATCAAATCTCAAGTGAAATAAAGTGATGTGAATATGAACATACACACAGAGAGAACAAAGCTCAGTATGAGCTTTTAGTATCAAAAGTCACTGGTTCAGATCAAAGAAATAGACTGAGATACTAAGATAATATTAGGATGGGAGAAACAAAAGCAAACAAACATGGCTTCAAGATAGCTATTTACTCAAGCTTGATCTTAGTGCTTGCTCCTGATATATATACTGTATACCCAGAAATAAGTTGCACCGAATTTAAAGAAGTTCACTCTGCTAGTTTTAGATGAGTGATATCTTATTGCATTGGGAGACAACAGAAAATGCCACTGTATCACAGATTGGGGGTATATGGTGTGGTTACAGT
Organism: Ctenosaura bakeri; assembly: GCA_948474755.1. Classification (NCBI taxonomy): domain Eukaryota; kingdom Metazoa; phylum Chordata; class Lepidosauria; order Squamata; family Iguanidae; genus Ctenosaura; species Ctenosaura bakeri. Next base: position 70,199 of record CAOLHI010002722.1, on the reverse strand, counting down.
ATCTCATGTAATTTCATTATTAATTTTTTCTTCAGAAATTCTATAGGCATCCTTTAATGGCTGAAAAGTCTTAACTGGGTCATTGCTGGCCTGTTATTGTTAAATAATTTGTATTAGGAGCATGGGCATTCCCAAATGTGCATACCCAGCTAATTCAATTCAGTTGAAACTATTTTTCCGCATGCAAAGGGCAGGATGTGGACATGAAGTGAGAGTAAAAGGCAGAACTTCAATAAGAGAAGATTCTGAGACACGCTCAGCATTTGTGTGTAGAGTCAGAGGTGTCAAAAGTAGCATAACACACTGGACTGGCATGCTGGAAATTGACTAATCTGAGTGTTCAACTGGTCAGGCCCTGATTCTCACCTAAAGAACAATAAAATAAAACTCCCAGAGTCTTTGACTTAAGAAGCAATGTTGCACCAAACAAAATGGGAGAGGTATCTGATGGATATCTTCTAACTGGGTGTCCACAAAAAGACATTGTGACTTGTTACATCCTGTCATGGGGTGGGAACTGTGCAACCCTTCAGATGCTGTTAAACTCCAGCTCCCAGCAACCCTAGTCAGCATGTCAATGCTGGGGAATTCTCAGAGTACAGTTCAATAACAGGGACACATAATTCTCACCACCTACATGTAACATCAAGGGATTTACAGAAGCAAGCCCTAAATGCCCCACTTCATCCTGGCTTTTCTGAAAGACCTTGCTCACATTCATGAAATAGTTTAATAGGTCTCTAGAACCACACACCTTTCAATTTTCCAGATTTAACAGGAACAGTCCCACTTAATCCTCTATCATCTCACTTTGTCAGCTGCTTTTAAAACATCCCAGTTTTTCTCTCTTCTTCCCACTTTCCCCTTCATTGCAGCTTACTTCAGTTATAGCAAACTTAGACTGCAGCAGTTTTCACTCAATGAACTCAGCAAAGGGGAGAGGAGAGGAGGGACGTAATCTTGTCCTTCTCGGTAGATGCAGCCTCTCCTAGCTTGTCTGTCCCCCCTCTTTAACAACTTTTGCCATCTTGACCACACACTGATGTTGCTTGGCCACACATGACCTAAGTTTCATCTGTGAAAGCTTGGAGGGTATGGAACAGACCTGTACAAACCCTGGCCCTTCAAGACAAAAGCAAGTTACACTCATGTACTGTGGACTCTCAATAGCATTTACATTTCTGAAATGCAAGGCAGGCAGGCAGACGTGTCCAAGGAGAGATGCCCTCCATGGCTGATGGATGCTCTTGGTCTTGACATTTCACACGTTCTGCTAGCTTGCTGCAGACTCTTGTCTCGTGCCATGCAAGCCTCAGCAGATCTAAGTCCAATCCCTAGTGACAAACATGACATTTGGCTATTGCTTCCCTCCACCACCCCCCTTTAGTTACTTGCACATGTCACAGCTATCTGATTACAGAGGAGACAAATGGTGGCACACGGGGTCTGCATTCTGGAATGCTTTTGTATTCCTATCTCCTTCTCCCAGTGTTGTTGCCACATCAAGGTTTCCCACGCAAAATGTTCAACAGAAATGATCTTTTATGCAAAGCATAAAGCAAAGCTTGTTTCTACTCTGATTGCTTTTGACATTGTCTTGCAAGCGACTACTGTTCAAATGAGAAACAAATTGGCTTGGGAATCAGGTGGCAGAGGAACACCGCATTGAGAGACAGCCATAAACAAATGCTGAGGAGCAGGAGGGTGGGATGGAGCCAGCATATCACAACGAGGTTACAGCCCTGCTCAAAATATTTGGATTAAAAGGCTATCAAGGATATAAATAAAATGATTGCTGCAAAATTAATCCTCGTTCAACAGCATTTGACAGCTTCCATTATATTACTGAAAGAGTTGCTACTATTGTTTAACATCCATTTGGCTCTAATAAGAAGGTCAGAGCTGCAGGGTCACAGTACTTTAAAGAGAGGAACCATCTGGACAACACAAGAAGGGGAGATGAAGGAAATGCCCCCTTTTAAAGGCAGGAAAGCTTTAAGGGGGAAAATGCCACTTCATGCCATATGCAGGAAATTCTAAGGCATTTTGCTGCCTGAAGCAAAGGACAAGCAAAGGCAACTCCTCTTCCATTGGATGTGCAGAAACCAACTGGACAAGTGCTTGAACTTCACTTCAACACTGACTGCAGAACAGAGTCCTCCGCATCCACAAGGCAGCAGATGAAGTCTGAGAGGAAAGGAGAGGCTGCACCGATCCCATAGCTTTGTCTCCCAAGAAAAGAGACTGCCCATTGGATTCAGAAAAAATAGCTACCACTGCTGTCTCTCAGAAGTGCCTGAGGAGGTGATCACCTGGCTTTGTCCTACATGCTTTGCAGACCCAACAGTCCTGTTCTCACAAGCATGGAGTGACCAGAGACCCTTTCATAGTACACAGTTAGTCCACTTTAACAGCCTAAGGCCATTTCCACACTACACTGTTATAGCACTATTTTTTCAATTTCAACATCTTATGGAATCCTGGGGTTTGCAGTTTAGGGAGGGGCATTTAGAATTCTCAGCCACAGAGCTCTTTGACCTCAGTAAACTACAAATCCCAGAATTCCACAAGCTGTTGAAAGTAGAATAATAGCACTATAACAGTTGTACTGTGGAAATGGCCATAGTTCAATTATATTGAAATTTGAGACTTGGAATTTTCAGAGGGATATTTAGAATTCTCAGCCAGAGAGTTTGAGTGCCTCACCACACTACAAATCTCAGGAGGCCACTTTTACTACATAGAAAATGGATGTGTTTCTACTGACATGAACTATCACAGGGGGGCAGGGAATTTTTTTGACAGCTATATTATTCACTGTTGAGATTTATTCATTTTTTTTGCTTCTTTCCTCGTAGTTGCCTCTGATGAGAATTAAGCCACTTTTGTTAGTTTAGGCTTCCTTGAAGGGAACAGAAATGGTGACATCCCTCCCAATTTTCTATAAAACTATGTTTAAAGAATGAGGAGATAGACAATATAATCCATCCTATGACTTCAGTTAACACTTTTAAACACTTTAACCCTAAATGTCCTCACATAGAACAAGATTCCATTTATGCTCAACTTCCCTTTCTTTAGCTTGCCATTGACTTTTGGGAGATGTGAGAAGCACCAAATTGCGGAAGGTTACCGTTTTATATACATACAACATTTCCCATTGTGCTCTGCTGTCACTCCAATCCAAGCTATCTTCCTTTTTTATCCCACACAACTCTCTTCCATTTCCCTTGACAACACATTTAGGCCCTTTCTGCAGTGTCCTGTGACAATGGTGGCAGTGGCTCTCTCAGGAAAGGAGCATGATGGAGTGCTCCCCTCCACACTGGCTGCTTCTGGGATCCAGGAAGTGTAATGGTCGTGCCTCTTCCTGCCATAGCAGAGCCAGGTACTGTCCCAGGCAGTACTGTCCCTGCAAGCAATATAAGTGTGGGCACGCAGCGGGAGGGCAGCGCAATCATCAGTCATTAACAGGGAAAACCTATTAATGATTTGCACTGTGATCGCACAACCTGGGGACAGGAGAAGGATGGGGCCGGGATGGCATCATGCATAAGCATCATCCTGGCCCGATCCTTCTCCTGTCCCTATGGCAGAATGGGTGCATCAAGAAAAAAGGGGCCTAAGTGTCAAAAAATACATCTGATAGTAATTACACAAATGCAATTATCATACAGGCTTTTTCATTAAGTAAAGTTGAGAAGGTGGCGCATCCTCCAAAAAAATGGAGGGTGGTGAAAAGGGTTGAAGGGTAAAGGTCTTCACTGGCCATCCCAGAGACTTTGAATGATTGTTTGTAAAAAATCAGTTTTCCTTTAAATGCTCTCTAGAAGGCATCAGGAGCATTTTCACCATTTTTGCCCCTGCCTCTCCTTATAGGCTCAGGAGAGGACTTTTATAACAGAAAGTGACTTGGAAGTCACTTCCCATTCACTTCCTATTTTAAATAAAGGCCTATCCTGGTACTAAAGTGTCACAGTAGGACCCCCAAAAGTGGCAAAAATTCTCCCAGGCCATCTAAAGAGTATATGGGGGTATTGTAGAGCAAAAAAAAAAAATTCTTCCCTGTTACCATGCCATACACCCCCACTCCATGATATAATTGGATTATTTAATTGGCATGAAATATAAATTATACACTGTTATGTCTGAAAAGCCATGCTGGCAAAGAGGACTGGCTGAACATGTGCGAAAGTAGATCAGATGGGACTTCAGAGCATGGCCAGGTCATAGTCAATGGATCAATCAGGAAGCTCCAGTGTTAATGAGCTTGCAATAATCCCCTCAACAACTCAGTCTTCAAAACAATAGCACCTGAAACTGCCTCCTCAGAGCAACTGATTGTCTTCAACCTATCCCCTCTTCCTGCCACTATTCTCCTTTGTTTCCTCACCTGCCCAGCCATTAAGGAGCTATCACGATTCCCATCAGTGCTTTGTCACCTAATGCTAAATCCATTAGCCCATTCCAGACCCGATTGTTTGCTTTGCCAGAAAGCCATTAACACCTTCCTCCTCAGGGCAAAAACAGAGTATGTAAACCCTGGGTTTGAGCCAGACAAGTCATAGTACATTAGTACTCTGGACATAGGCCATTACTCTGCTGCTAAGATTCCTGTTCCTATACTACCCTCAGACCCTTAGTCTGAGCCACATCACTTCATCTCTACTCTCCAGGATAGGTGAATATTGCCCACTTCATCCTGACTTCTTTATATCCAGTTTGTCCTTCCTCTGCTTTGTTTAGCCTTGTGTGGCTGTGATACTGCTTAGATCAGCGGTTCTCAACCTGTGGTCGTGACCCCTTTGGGGGTCGAATGACCATTTCACAGGGGTCGCCGCTCCTCTATCCCGCCCCGCCCCCTTTTGAAAGAAGGCGGCCTCACAGCCAATGGGAGTGCTGTTTCTGAGACCCTGCGCTGGGAGGAGGTGAGAGGAGGTGTGCTGGGCGTGTGTGGGGACGTTTCCCCGCCTTTCCCTGCCGGGCGTGAGGGCAAAGGTGGCGAGAGGAGACCCCGTGCTGGCAGGAGGGGAAAGGAGGCATGCTGGGCACATGTGGGGACGTTTCCCCATCTTTACCTGCCGGGTGGGGGCGGAGGTGCGTGTGGGGATGTTTCCACATCTTTCCCTGCCAGGCGGGGGGGCCAGAGATGCGTGTGGGGATGTTTCACCGTCTTTCCCTGCCAGACGGGGGGGGGCAAAGGTACGTGTGGGGATGTTTCTGCTTCTTTCCCTGCTGGGTGGGGAGGCAGAGGTGCATATGGGAACATTTCACCGTCTTTCCCTGCCGGGCGGGGGGACAGAGGTGGGGAGACCAAGAGGGGCTTGCGGGTGTAGCGTGGTCGAGGGGCTACAGTTGGTATCACACCCCACTCCCGAGCCCTCAGAGGGATGAAAGAGGAAGGAAGGGGCGCCCGTGCGACGTGGGAGTGAGAGCGTCCGAGCAGCTGCGCTCCCTTTAAGGGAGGGAGGGAGGGAGGGAAACAAAACGCGTCTGCTTATGCCGCCGCCATCTTTCCTCTCTCCCTGTTCTTTTCTCCCTGCGCCTCGTGTCAAATGTGGGCTGTTTCGGCATTGCCTTTGGGAGTGACTGGCTTTTTGAACTGTGGAAACCTAATATTCAGAACTAGAACTACTGCCTTAATTCTGGCATTGATGGACGTTTTATGTGCTTAAAAAAAGGGGGGGTTACCAGTTTTTAGGCATTAAAAGTCTATCCAGAGCAGTGATTTAGGGCAGTGTTTCCAATCTATTCGATGTTGGAAATAACTAACTACCGTAACTAACTAACTAAATAATAAATTAATAAATAACAAAAATAATTTTATGGTTGGGGGTCACCACAACATGAGGAACTGTATTAAGGGGTCGCAGCATTAGGAAGGTTGAGAACCACTGACTTAGATCTCGCATGTGATTGTGCATGTGATTCCCCAATAAAACATACTTTTTATCTCCACTGGTGTCCCTGCATTAGTGCTAGTGTACATCGGTGGAAGATCCTGTAAGGTTATCCCCCTTTCTTTGAGCTAATAATTCTCCACTGTTCCACGGAGGCACTGGCATTGTGGGCAGACCTCTTAGTCACCCACCTTTTGGGGTAATATCCCTTGGAGCCACAAAAACAGCTTTGGGGGCTGCATTTGTCCAGCAGGCTGCACATTGCTCACATCTTGGTTTAAAAGGTAATTCTTTCTCACCTGCCATGTTTTAGATAAAAATTCCCTCTTGGAAAAAAATCCCCTCTTGGAAGCTGCTGTTTGCATTTGCAAAGCTATCCTTCAGCTACAAACAGGTGTTTCACAGAAGGAGTTTTGGAGTATTCTGCTGACAAAATTGCTTCCACCAGTGGAACAAGAAGGAGATGGGTTCTTCTCTCAGCTATAGCAATTTTGAGCACGACCTAAAAATCTGCTCTAGTGGGTTGGGAACTTTCTTAAGCAGTTTTGGAACAAGGATATGAAGAGAAGGAGAATATAACTTGGCAAAGTTACTTTTTTGGACTACAATATTTGGAATCCTCCCAACATCACAGCTAGTGGATTCTGGGGGTAGCCCACAAATTAACTTTCCAAAGCTCTGGAGGACAGTCAGTCCTATTACCAATGGGATTTGTGTTCAAGTAACATTGGATTCAGTCTTTTGCTAGGACTATAGAAGACAAAGGATTTTTGTCAGGATGGTGAGTTATGTAAATAAGAAGGATGTCAGTGTACCTCTATATAGCCTGTGCTCTACCATAGGTTATATGGCCAGCACAGACTATATAGAAATCACCCATCCAACAGGTCAAAGTAGATCTAGTAATAACTATGCATCCTTTAAAGGCTTCTAGATCTCTTCTGACCAATTAGAAAGATTTGCCTTGGCTGTCCTTAGTTTCATCAGGTCTGAACATTTTTTTTTTCCAAATATAATCAAAGTCATCATTATTTAACTATATGTATATATGCACAATTTTTATGCTGAAATACATACTGTGAAATTTGCACACACATCCACTTATATACCTCTGTACTTGAGAATAAATGAGCAATCCATGTGCCACTGTAAATTTCTGGCTTTTAGGACTAGGAAGACCTGAATTCTAATCCTCACATAGACATAAAGTTTGCTGGGTGACTTTGGATTTACCAAGAAGCAGCTGCATCAGTCTCTTCCAACGTAATGAGGATTGGGAGGAAAAGAAATGTGGAAGCACTTTTAAGACTAACTGGTCTTCGTTTCAGCATGACTTTTCATGGATATCCACCTTTCTTTCTTTCCCCCCTTTCTTCATTCTTTTTTTGAGTTTACCAGTATCTCTCAGTTTAGCCTGCCTCATAGTATCATTGTGATTATATGCAGAATGTGAGAGAGATTCTGAAAGGTAAGATAAAAATATGATAAATACATAAACCCTTACTATTTGCATATAAATACAGGCCCATAACAATAATCCATGTACTTGTATATCCAATCTAACACCTGTCTTCTCATTCCTATCTTACTGGGTCTTTAAAAATACAGAAGCTGCTGAACAAAATCCATAGGACTTTGTCTTTCTGAGATGCACCTGTAGGCCAAAAGTTGCGGGGAATGTGGCTGTTCAAAAATGGGAATTTCTATCGAATCTTCATGGCCGAAGAGGGAGAGAGGGAAATCCCAACATTTTGCTTTGATGAATTTGCAGATCTGCAAAATGTGTCCTTTTGTCACTCTTTGAAAGCTGTTTCATTTAAAAAAGAAACAGCAGCTTTCATCAGTAGCCAAAGCTTTTGACTGTAGAAAAATCCCTACCTAAATTGATACGATTTCCACCATGCCTTAGAGAAAGAGGTAGCATTAGGTGGGGATGAATTGTAAAGAATCCAAAATACCATGCCTCCCTTTATAAAACTTGAGGAGGGGAAGCTTCAAAGAGGAATTAAGTTTTTCTCTTTCTGATCTACAACAGCAATTGAGGCATATTTATTTGGAAGACTAGCCTCAGGTCTTCTTGATAGCACTCTTGCTTTTTAAGGTATGCAGCATGACTACACCAGAAACGACATACAAATTTTGGCAAAGGCCTCATCCTCTTCTTCCCAGCATGGCCAGACTTGCCTCAGACATTAAAAGCCTGCTTTGTGCCTTTTCTGATGGCCAGCAGGTGTTCCAGCACTGTTTGCGTGTCTGTAGAACACAATGTAATGAGCAAAGTGCTCACTGTGGTTTGGAAGACTCTAAGCAGGAGTTTGCACTGACTAAAATCCTCATTCAGAATGACTAAAAAATTCAGCAGCCTCTGTTTAAGAGGGGTGGAAATCATGCAGCCCTCCAGGTACTGATGGACTGCAGCTCCCAGCATTCCTCACTATCATCTATAGCAGTTAGGACTGTGAGGACTGATAGTCAAATAACATCTGGAGGGCCATATAATTCCCATGCCTAGTTTAGATGTGGCATTTGCTTATGGTTAACATTTTTGCCCTGACATACTCATCAAAATCATAATTATTTCATCCCTCTATAAATGGCAAATATGAAAAACATAAAGTCAGGAAAGAATTTGAAGATTATTTCCATGTAATTTTCAGTCACCTGCCTAATTAAAAAAAATACCTTAACCAAGTTATGATCAACAACTTAAAAAAGAATATGAGTATATTAGTGGTTTAAATAGTCTTGGCTGAATTCAGGGTTCAAATACCGTATTTGCCACCATATTAGATGCACTGGCGTATAAGACGCGCCCTATTTTCAGATTGCATTCTTTAGGAAAAATTTTTAGTACCCTGTCCCTCATTCCTGTGATTTCTGCTTCTGTGGGGAGACCTTGAATTTCATTTTCTTTTTTCTTTTTTTTCTTTTTTGTTTTGTTTTTGTATATATTTTTATTAAAGTTTTACTCAAAATTAAAAAAAACCCTCCTCGCTTCCAAGCATCATTTTTCCAGTTGAGTTTCTGTTTACATCCCATTTATACATTTTTTCTATTCTAAGATTAACACATTATTACTTTTAACCTTATTACATTCAGCTTATACTTATTCTATAACATCTTTAATTTTCATTACCATTTGTTCCAACACTTTTTCTTATTCTTTCCCTCATTCCTTTATCCAGTTCAGAACTTCTTGCCATTCTCTTTCAAAGTTCTGGATTGGTTTATTTTTAAGTGAAAAAGCCAACCTTTCTATCTCTACCAGAACTTTTACTTTCCATTCTTTTATATCAATATAATTTCCTTCTTTCCAGTGTTGCGCATATGTCATTCTTGCCGAGTTATAACATATAACAATGTTTTCTGGTGAGATCTTATTTCTCTTTGTTGGCCTAACATATTCAACAAATAAAATTCTGATTTCATTTCAAAGTTTAAATTATACATTCTCTGAATTTCATCATGTATTTCCTTCCAAAATTTCTTTGCAACCTTACAAGTCCACTATATATGAAAGAAGGACCCCTCTTTTTCACCACATTCTAATTTCATTTTCAAAGTACCAGTGAGCTAGTTCAGCAATTTTCAGTACTTACTCCATGCTAAATTCACACTTTCTGGTGCCCTAAACAGCATCTTCTCCACGGAAAATGGCGCCCAGGCACAGAGGGATGGGGGGATGGCAAGCAGGTTGTGGGGGGCGAATGAGCACGAAGAGTTGCAGAAGGGTGGAGAGTGAGTCTGGAGAGGTGCAGGGATCATGGCAAGTGAGCACAGAGTCATGGGCATGGAGAGGGAGCGCGGAGAGGTTGAGGTGGTTGGTGAGTGGGCACAGGGGAGCGGCAGCCAAGGCAGAAAGAAAAGGAAGCGGGTGAAAGGAGCTCCTTTCTCCACATTCATGTTGTTTCTGCTTTGGTGGAGAGAACTCTCCACAGAGGAAAAAAGGAACAGAAAGCTGACTTTCCTTCCCTTTTTGTCCCAGCAGGCAGGAGTTACCCATATGTGCCGGTGTATATAACATATCCCATTTTCAGAAATCATTTTTTGAGGGAAAAAGTGCGTCTTAAACGCCAGCAAATACGGTACTCTTTTTTTTTCCTGCTCTGGAGGAAATGTGTGAATTGCTGTCAGGCAGAGACGACAAAAGAGCCTAGAAGGTTCTGGTTGCCTTTGCAGCCAGGTGTCCAAGTATCGAAGAAAATCACAATAGCCTCTTAATTACTGGAGAGGTGATTACTGTTTCCATGGGAAAGAGATAGTAGGATGTGAGCTTTTAGATGCTCCTTCTAGAAGTTTTGTTTACTGTTTTTTCATAGTCTTGGGTACTTTAGAGAGCCACCTAAAACCAGCAGGTTAAGTTTTCTGATTTTCCTAAACTTACAACCTGGCCATGTTGAGGCCTTTGTCCTACTTTCAGGAAGCTTCCGCTCAGAGACTATTTCCACACTAGCCTGTTACAGCACTATGATTCCACTTTCAACATCCTATGGAATCCTAGGGTTTGCAGTTTTGGGAGGGGCCATCCAGCCCCTCCCAAAACTGCAAACGCCAGGATTCCATAGGATGTTGCAAGTGGAATCATAGCGCTATAACAAGCTAGTGCAGAAATAGCCCAAGTCTTTTTTCCACACAGCTTTTCAGCCATAGCTGAAGATTTATATTTATTTCATTCCAGTTTTATATTTATATTTCATTTATATTTATTTCAAGATTTATATTTATTTCATTCCAGTTAAACAATGTTTACAGCCAATCATACTGTATCACAGGTCGCGGGGTGTATGGCATGTTAACAGGGGGAAAAACTGGAAGTGGCTAGAAGTCTACTTCTGGAGTTTCAAAGGTAGCTTGAAGGTATATTTGTCTTGTGTGTGTTGTGTGGTGGGTTGAGTGTCGGACTAGGAATCTGAGAGACCAGGGTTTGAATCTCTACTCAGCCACAGAAACCCAGTGGAAGTTCCACTCTCTCGGCCTAAGAGGAAGACAATGGCAAACCTCTTCTGCATAAATCTTGCCAATAGAATTCTAGGACAGGATCAAGACAGGTTGAAGTCTCAACTTCAAGGCACGTAACAAGGATAAAGTCTATGGGGTGCCAACTGTTTAAAGATGAATCACCACAATTGGAATCTTCGAAGAACGGCAGTTCATCTTCCCCAACTTGCTTGCCAAAAAAAAGGGGGGGGGGTGGCCCCTGGTGACCAAGAGGTGAGGGTTGCAGAAACAGCCTTGGGAGCTGCATGCAGCCCTAGAATACTCTTTTTCCACCTTGCCTTTCAGCAGTCTGAAAGCCAGCCAAGAACAATGTTTCCTGGTGGACTGGCTTTTTAATTTTTCTTTTAAAAAATCACTTTCAAAAAGTGCTATATATAACCAAATAAACATGCCAGACACCTAAAGTCAAAAGTCTTCCTGAAGCATTAGGAAAGGGCAAAAATCAGCATGGGGTGTAGAATCAAATCCAAATCCATACGTCAGAGGTGGAAAGATATCAGTGGAAAGGAGTTGGCTGTATCCATACACACCCAAATATTTGTTTCCTAATAGAAATGGGAATATTGCCAGCCTGCTTAAAATGGATCCATTGGTTGCATAGCATTATGAATCACACAAATGTACAATAGGAAAAGAACTGCATGCCCTAAAGCAAGAGAGGAGTAAACAGTCAAGATTCTTTGTAGGTAGGAAAGCATTTGCATAGAATCAAGCTGTTCTTTTCAGGCAGGAAAGCTGGAGTTTTCTTGGGACTTACTTCTATGGAAGCATTCACAGAACTCAGCTGTGCTTTGTATGCTTGTGAGAAAATGGCCAAGTAGTCAGAATGACATCACGCCTTCCCCACTTTGCTTTAGATCCATCTACTTCGCATTGGAAACTCTCCCGTGCCCTTAGGCCCACCTACTCCTGTAGTATGGCCCTTGAGACCCACCTAAATTAGAATTTGACCCCTCAGCTGAAAATGGTAATCTACATTTAGTCAAAAACAACTCGGAAAAGTGAAGAAAACGCATGTTCATCATTATTATAGTCAGCTTTCAGAGAATCATTTTCATGTGCCAAGGCTATGTGCATACCTCTTTTAGGAAGCATTTTCAAATTTTTCCTCTGCAAAGTTATCCTCTGATTTCTGTCCATATGAATTTATTTTAATTAAGACCGAGGTCAAAAGACAGGAGAAATAACAAAGGCTAAGCAAATCCCAGACCTTTTATCCCATCTGGGGATAGAACATGGGGTCTTGGCTTTAATATCATTATATTCTATATCAGAGATTGTCATGTAATTTTCCAGTGCAGGGTCAACTTGAGAATGCTGAAAGTGTCTGATATACAACTGGCCAGAAAAATGGTAGTGCATGGGGAAAGCTAGTAACCAAAGAGTGGCCACTCTGAGATTGGGATGGAAAGAACATTTGCTGTTATTTGTTTGCCAGGTAAAAACAAAACAAAACAAAAAAAGTCTGTTTCACACTCAAAAGAAAGGAAAGGAAAAGAAAACAGAAAGGAAACTTACTCAAGAAGAATAACACCGAAGCAAGAATTTTGCACAGCTTTTGTCCAGTATCTGCACATCGAGAAGTGTCCCAGGAAATAATCATATGGAGAAACTATTCTAAGAAGAAATATTCTTCATTTTGAAAATCATTTTATTTTACTAACAATACAATCAAAATATTTACAATGAATGGGAAACAGGTAGGCCACCTAATATAAGAACAATTGCATAAAATCTATATGCTTAAGATGTAGAATTAATGCTGTTACTCTTTTTTTTTTGTCCTGAAACTGAAACTTCTCCACAGCCTTTAATTATTTCCCTCACTGTCTCTACAATTGCCCACCCTAAGAAACTGACTCATTTATCCCCTTCATTCTCTGCCATCTTGCTGGTAACCATCCCACTCACTCCTAATCTTCCTTTCTTGTCTCCTACGTCAGGTTCGCTACGTGATCAATAGAGGCTTTACTGAGAATGGGTAGAACAGAACTTTACACATTTACTAGGTTACTAGGTGTGTAATTTAGTTTAGAAAGACTCTCATTTTAGTCTCCTTTTTCAGATGTTGGAACTTCAAATCTTGTATGGCTGCTTATGAATAATATCGTTACAGCATAGGAATCCAAAAAAGTAAGTGTGAGTATATTTGATTGCACAATCAATTCCATGTTTCTGACATGTTTCCCATATTCCTGAAAATCTCTGAGGTATAAATATATCCCTGCAGTTTTAAGATTTCTCCCCTCAACAATGGCACTGTTTAAACATACTGAAAATCAAGTCGATTAAACAAAAATATTTTAATATTTGCAGAAAATATGATGATATTTCTAAGTATACAGTGCTCTTTTTTCTGTTTTTTTTATTACTACTTATTTGTATCCCTTCTCTCCATATGGATCGAGGTGGCGAACAATTTACGAATAGCATGTATTTCAAAACATTTCTATACATGCCCCCAACAAGCTGGGTACTCATTTTACCGATCTGCGAAAGGATGGAAGGCTGAGTCAACCTTGGAGCCTGGCAGGATCAAACTCACAACCTTGTGGCTTGCAGTACTGGCATTTAACCACTGCGCCACCAGGGCTCCCTGGTTATAATCCACCCTTTATCATAAGATCTCAGGATGGCATACAAGGTAAACAGTTTAAAGCACTTCCAGGCTAAAAACATAAATAATTTGAGCAAGATTAAAACATATTAAACACAGCATCAGTTAAAACCACTTTAAATGCAACAGTTAAAACCACTTTATAAACTACAATTTAAAACCCTGTTTATGCATATTTGAAATAAATTTGTCTCTAAAGGATTTAATAAAAAGCTATTCATTGGCTTTGTTGGCACCTACCAGTGGCAAGGGGATGGCATTCCAGAAACAGGACACAAGAGCCAAAGAGGCCTCTTCCCATGACCTCAGACTTCATATTTGTGGGACACAGAGGAGGGCCCCTCCTGCAGCGCTCAGTTCTAAGGCAGGTATCTACAGGGAGAGGAACTCTTTAAGATGTCAGGTTCTGAAGGCATTTAGAGCTTTAAATGTCATCATCTGTACCTTGACTTCAGAATTGGAAGCAAAGTGGCAGCCAGCACAGCTCCTTTAAGACTGGAGTTATATGTTGCCTATATTGTACTCCGGTCCACAATCTTACTGTTGCAATTTGTACCAGCTGTAACTTCCAAGTCATCTTAAATAGCAGTCCCATGTAGAGCACACTGCAGCTGTCTAACTCAGAAGCTATCGGTGTATGGAGTTCTGTGGATAAGTTATCCCTGCAAGAAAGGACAAAGATGATATACTAGTTGGAACTGCTGCCCAAGCATTCTGTTCCACAGATTCCACTTGGGCTCCAATGACAAAGGTAAATGTAAGCTGCTATTTTTTCAAGGGCAATGCAACCTCATCCTGGGCAGGTCACTGACCCAGTTCATAGACTTAAGAACCACCAGTCCACAGAGGGTCTCTCTTATTTGGATTCAGCTTTAGATTATTGGTCTCCTGCAGCCCATTACAGCACCCAACATTGATCCAGAACCCACAGAACCTCAGCTGATTCAAACAACAATGAGAAGCAGAGTTGGATGTTATCAGCATACTGATAGCACCCACCCCAAAACCCCTCATGACCTCCACCAGTAGTTTCATAGAGTTGTTGAGCACTATGGGGGATGAGATGGAGCCCTGTAGCACACTACAACTTAATGGGTATTCAGTTGAACCAGAGTGTCTTAATGCTACTCTTTAAAGCTGACCCTGCCAACAGGAGTGGAACCACTGTAATACAGTGCCTCCTACGCCCATCTGATAGAGCCATCCCAACAAGATACTATGATGACTAGTATCAAAAGCTATTGGAAAAGCTGGAAAGATCAACAGTGTGGCACTTACACTCAGTGTAGGTCATCCATCAGAACGACCAAGGCCAATTCAGTGCTGTATTAGCAAAGAAGAAGGCTAGGCTCCACGTGTTTGTAGACGGAACAAATTTTATTCTTTAAAAAAGCCCAACAATACATTTCAACCTGTTTATATATTTTGAGCCTTATTCAGGGGCTGTATTAAAAACAAATACATTGTTGTTGATATTAAATAAAAGGACAACACACATATATAAAATCCAACAGGTTCAAATGGAAAAATATTATACACCTAATAAATCTTATATATACCGTGAATCCAACAGAAATTTCTGGAGTTGATACTGCAGTCTCCTTGAGAACCAGATTGATATGAAAAAAAAAAAAGGACAAACTACACATCTTTTTGGTATTTACACAAGTACAGCTTGTGCCCTGGGCACCAATGCCAGTGAGTTACAAAAATGGCGAAGTTTTAGTGGAGGAGGAGGTGGTAGTGGTGGCAGCCCTGGAGTTAGGGGTGCAACTTCCATACTTGCCCTTGGCACTGTTTACACTAGATATGTCTCTGTGTTCAACACATAGAAAACATGTTTGGAAGTGAAGTGTCAGGAGCTTTCTCTAGGTTGCAATATTTGTTGCTGTATTGTGAGGGACCTTTTTTTTTTTAAATCCTAATGATGCTTCTGTCATCCCAAATTATTTTCCAGGCACTTCTTTACATCAACTGCAAGATTGTATTGCTTCCACAAGTGGTTCTTTTTAATTCTGAGAGATATTGAAGCAAAAAAAAAAGTGCCCTCTGGTCTCTCTTTTAAAATAAAACTTTTTAAAAAAAGGATTAGAGTGCTGTACTGCATCAGTCAAATGCTACTTTTGCAGTATAAAGCTATAACTCTAAAGAAGACAATTCAGAAAGGATAACATTTTCCCTTCAGATCACTGTGTGATCTCAGCAAACTATGGCCATTTCTGCACTTTCAACATAGGATTTTGAAAGCGGAATAATAGCATTGTAACAGTCTACTGCGGAAATGGCCTATGCCCTGCTTAAAAACAAGCAAGCAACCAAGAAAACTACCTTTGGAAGAGCCCTTGGGCAGATCCCAGAAATCAACACAAAGAACCCCTTGGTCCAAAGAGTGGACCAGGGACAACAACCACCAAAATCCAGCAAAACTCAGAGAGGTATGTTGTGAAAACTCATACTTCTTAAACCAATCTACAAGAGCCTTATGTTTAACAAGAATGAAAGGTGCATATAGTAATTGAAAAGCTCTGAGGGAGAGAGAAGGTAGATCTGAATCTACTGCAAGATGCCTAGATGATTTCATTTGCAATACTTTAGCATGGATTTCTGAACTCCAGTTGTTTAACTATCTTGAATGCTGTTGGTGGCAGAAAGGCAACATATGACTCCAACAAATACAATCAAACTTTAGTAACAAACATTGGTTTGTCTCCCCTGCTGCTTCAAATTATGCTGCTGAAATGGGGAAAAGTGCAGTAAATAGATTTTTGTCTGGAAGGATTGTGAGTTCTCTTTATTTTTGGAACTCAGAACAAATGCTCAGATTCATTCACTTGAGAACCCAATTCAGACATGATTAAATCTCCTTCTCCTAACACATTAGCAGGTGTGTGAACTTGCTCTGTCCCATCATTCATATGTTGCATAACCTTTTCTCTTAATGTCTGAACATACAGCACAAAAGAAGCTGCAGGGAGTAGATCACATGACACCTGTAGAACAGGTTGCATTTTACATGAAAATCTCCACATTTAAATTATGCAGACATCAAGAGGAGGGGCTACAATGACATATGTGGCATTAGGACAGGACTACTCAGATACCACCTTGGCTGGTTGCTTGTTGGGTTAAGTAGATTTAATCATGCTTTTGAACAGGGCATATGTGTGTGTCTGGTGCATCTGGCTCAAATTCTAGATCTCAGTTTGGGTTAAAAAAAAAATAGATCCTGCAAACCTAAAGTCATCTCTCCTCTGACTTACATCACACCCTTTCCACTTCACTGACTCCAGTTTGATTCATTTGGGTATGTAACAGATGGAACTCCAACAGATGGAAACAGTTACTAATCTCAGAATCTGGAAATTTATTTTTAAATCTATGACTCCCAAAGTAGCCGTGCTGGCTGTAGGATTCTGGGAGCCGTAGTACAAAAGTAACTTGCCCTACTTCTGACTAATCTTCCCCAAGAAGCAGTTAAAAGATGCTTGCAATCCCTCAAATGACACCCCTTCTCCTTCCTTTTCAGGTAACAGCCTATTGAAAGGGGAGAGAGGTAGGAAAATGACCTCTTCCCTGATTATACAAGCAGCGTATACTTTTCAGTTAAAAGTAGACTAGGTTTTCTGCTTCATCACTGAGTTGTAAAAGTTAAAAATTCCCTAGACAGACATAACTTCACAGTGCAGCCATTTTACAAGATTCTTTTATTTTTACTGGTCAAGGCTTTCGAATATGGAAAAAGGGGGGTTTCTTAAAGCAACCTGTTCCATTGTTTTCCAAAAATGTTTAGATATCAGACCTTCAATGTGCTTTTTCTGAGGGAAAGGGATTTATCAATAGATTCTTTCTTTGGCTACAAAAAAAGCTAAAAACAAAGCTAACCCTTTCCTTCAGAGTGGAAACCCCCAAGTCTATCCTGTGGCCTTGAGATGCAGGGCAATAGGCAGTCTTACTGTCAGTGTGGAAAAATATATAACATTCAACTGTCAGTCTGTTTGGCTTCGGTATATGTGGCTCTGCAGAAGTGGAGGCATCATCTTGTTCTTTGCCCCAGGCCAAAAAAAAAATGACCTGGGAAATCCTTGGCTTGGAGTCATTAGTTTTCAACTTTAGAATTAATTTATGAAACCAGAGCACTTTCTTCTTATACCATGTCTTATACCAGATGTTCTACACATACAGGCTTTCTGGAAAGAAGAGCATCTCCAAGAAAGTGCAATGGGCAATCTAATAGGCCTTTTAGTCAGCTAGTTGGATTTAAATATTTATTTACTTATATTTGTAGGCCGCCTTTCTCCTGGAATTGGGCAAGGTAGCTTAATATTAATATTGAAAATATTAAGGCAACATAGTTGATTGGTGGCATATATAGGACTCCGATAATGACTTATCATGCCATTTTGGTTTCGCTTTATGATCTTTATCAGTTTTATCAATATTATCAATCTAATGACATATTGTCTAATATGACCTGTTCTGAGATTATTATATGAGGAAGGATATATAAATTGTATTAAGTAAATAAGAAAGTTTTGGGGGAGGGGGAATCCACACCAGGAGAATTCCCTGGTTGAATCACCATACCCTACTCTCTGGATAAACGCCATTCTGCACTATACTGTTATAGTACTATTATTCCACTGTCAACATCCTATGGAATTCTGGGGTTTGTAGTTTACTGAGGCCAAAGAGCCTTCTGGCTGAGAATTCTAAATGCCCCTCCCTAAAGTGCAAGCCCCACAATTCCATAGGAATAATAGCACTATAACTGTGTAGTGTGGAACTGGCTGCTGTCCTGCTGTCCACAGCCATTAATTCAGGGTTGTTGATTATTTTGGAGTGCAGGTTTTTAATTATTTGAAGCATCCTGTTGTTTCTGCACACAAGGCCATTAAATAGCTTTTATTATACTGCTTCAGTGATCTCCTATATGGTGATTCTTGATGGGTGAAAATGAAATCTTTGTCTCGCATAAATACCAGTAAATTGTTTGAGCAATGACAAGGGGAACAGGAAGCATTGTTGATATGTGCTAAAACGACGTTACTCACTTTGATTTCCGCCATTTATTTGCTCACTGTGAGACTCAAGCATTACTTTCTTTATTACGATTCATTTATTTTATTTATGAATTTATTGGGAAGCTTTGCTACTCAAGTGCTTTTCAGTTTTATGAATGAGACAAACATTTCTGCATCCCTCTGCTTCAGCCACTGAAGGCTCTGTTCTGAGGACTTCATGTGATTTGCAAATCAGACGGAAATGAACAGATGAGCTACAGAAATGTAACCTTCATATCCTCCAATATTTCATAGACAAAAACAGGGCCACATGTGTCCAAGCAACACCAGAGTGTGGTCAAGATGGCAAAAAGTATTAATGAGGAAGAATACGGAGGCAAGGAGAGGTTGCAGCCATTTGCTTTTGCTTGAGTCTACTGGGAAGGATAACATTCCATCCCTTCCTCTCCTCTCTCCTTTGCTGGGCTTTATCAGTGCAAACTGCTTTTGCACTCTGAAATCTGCAACAATAAAAGTAACCTGAGGACAAAGAGGGAAAGTGGAAGGAGAAAGAAATGGCCATTTTATTGTTGTTGTGTGCCTTCAAGTTTCTTTTTCAACTTACAGCAACCGTAAGACAAGCCTATCATGGGGTTTTCTGGGACTCTGTGTGTGTGACGTGCCCAAGAACAACGGGTGGGTTTCCATAGCTGAGCAGGAAATTGAACTCTGGTCTCCAGGGTCGTAGTCCAAGGCTCAAACATTTTGTAGCAGCTGAAAAAGTGGGATAGCAGAGGATTTATCATGACTGTCACTGCCAAATGGGAACTGTTGGAGAGTATTGAACCTTTTCTTTAAGAAATAAATGAAACAAAATATAAAAATTAGCAAACATCAAAATGTCAGGTCAACCTCTCTCTCCCTCTCTCTCATATATGTGTTAATAACTGCCATACTCTTCTCACAATGTAATTTGGGTCTACACTGCACTTTGAAGCAAATACAAATTAGAACAGGTTTCACAATGGATAAGTCAGAACACATGTGTGGGGGTTATAAGTAGCACTACACCCAGGAGGTTGTTAGGCAAGGCAGATCAGGGAAAAAGATCAGCAGGAGTACTTGCGTGCACACAATAGAGGCTTGTAGCTGCTTGTATGTGCAGTCAGGCAACAGAGCAAGGGCCATTGCAACACAGTGGCTATCTCTTAGGTATAATGATGTTTAGGCCATAGATTTCAGCATCAAGTTCACTGCCACAGTCTGGATTTCAGGAAAGTTGATTTGCCATTCACAGGCATTCTGGAGTTCAGAAAGAGGTTTTCTCTTAGTGTTGCTCAGGACCTTACATCATAAGTGTGTATTTCCTTTTAATTAGATAGATACTTTCCATTGTGTTACAATAAATAGGATTCGTTTTCCTGGTTTGCATGATTTCAAGATAAATTTTATTTGTTCCAAAGAAATTCCATCCAGGGGGTTGTCCAAGACTTTGGGCTGCCAGAGAAAAAGGACACGTTGCTCCCTGTTCCAAACCCAAGCCCATAACATATAACTCCACATAAACTGGCCAAGCTGACAGATGAATCTTACATCTGCTGAAGACAGCATTCCCTACTGAATCTGAGGGCAGTGTCCCAGCTTAAGCACTGCTATGCAAATTGCAAGATACACAGTACTGCCCCCCAAAACCTGGTCATTGGCCTGCACACTCTACCATCTATCTTAGGGAGAAGCAACTTGTGCCCTTTGGGATGTTAGATTGAAATTCCCATCAACCCATAGAGAACAGTAAGAAATGACAGACATGACACTAAAACTTCAACAAATTGGCTCTAAGTCTACCACAGGTATTTTAAGGATCCACTATATGGCCACTGGCTTCTTGCTGCTGTGTGCTATCATATCAGCTTCAACTTACAGCAGCCCTATGAATGGGAGATCTACAAGAGATCCATTATTAAGAGTCTTGCTCAACTCTTGCAAATTCAGGTCATGGCTTCCTTTATTGAGTCAATCCACTTGTACTGCAGTCTTCCTCTTTTCTTATTGTCTTCGACTTCCACCAGTATTACTATCTACCTTTTCTAACGGGTCTTTTTCTTTTCATGATAAATCCAAAATAGAAAAGTCTCAGTTTAGTGCGAATTATTTTACTCTAGGGCTCATTTATTTGTCTTTTGGGTGGTACATGGTTTTTGTAAAACTGTCCTCCAACGCTACATTTCAGTCGAGTAGATTTCTTTTTTCCTTTCCATTTTCTTCCTCTTCCAGCTTTCACATCTATATATATAACTCAGAAACGCCATGCATTCTTATCCTGTCCTTTGTTCATTTCAGGTTGTGAGCCTGCTTTTATTTCCTGCATGGAAATTTGTACATATTTTCCACAATATATTTATTGATGCGCATTTCCTAATGTATACAACTTGGTACATATTTTCCCAACTGACTGAAGTGTCTTTCACAATATTTTTGATTGCCCCTCATTTTGAGACATTCACATTTTTAAAATGCATACATGAATTTTGTCTATCCCAAAGGCACTGAAAACCTCAAATTTTTTCATATTTCTGAAGTAAAATGTGCTTCTAAGTCCCAAGAGGTGTGGAATGGATAATTTCAGTAAAAATCTGTAAATCAACCTCACCCCTCATGCCTAGAAAGGAATTAAAATGGAAGCTTGATTCACACAAAAGAATCACAGAACTATTAATTTGTGCCAGAAATAGTTTGATAAACCTATGGAAGTGTTTTTGCTTCTTGCAGTTCATACAATGATCACTGATCTTTTTGTCCCTCTTTTTCTTTTCCCTCCATTTTTCTTTGTCTGTGGCTTATCGGCATATATAAAACGTCATGGCAAGACAATCAAATTGAGATGCAATATTTAAAACCCATGATCAGCACTGAGATGGAGTCTAGAACATAATCTGAACCTGGACTAATGATCAGTCCTCAGTCCTGGTATTCCTGGAGTCTCTGACAAACAGCCATTGCCTTGAAAATCTAGGACAGTTTGTGGGATTGCTCTGTAGTTCACTTTAAGGGCAAGGGTACTCACCTTAAAAGAACATGAAGAATGAGTAATCGAGATCATGGGCAGGGAAAATGTGGGCTATGGGTCAGATTTGGCACCCCAAGGTAATATTATGGCTACCA
Source organism: Ctenosaura bakeri (assembly GCA_948474755.1). Taxonomy (NCBI): domain Eukaryota; kingdom Metazoa; phylum Chordata; class Lepidosauria; order Squamata; family Iguanidae; genus Ctenosaura; species Ctenosaura bakeri. The sequence continues at coordinate 48,522 of CAOLHI010002722.1, read as the reverse complement.
GCTCCCCTTTAAAAAGTGTATTCCAATAAAGTGCCCACCAATACCCCCAGGGGACGTAGAAGGACATTTTACTCCATAGCGCCCCCTTGAACCAAAGATATGCCTTCTTAAAAAACAAAAACAAAAAACAAATGGGAGCAGACTAGAAATTGACCTCCTAGTCACTTTCATTTTTTAAAAAGATTAAATAGCCTCTCTTGGACCTAAAATGGCTCTGGGGGCATATAGGGGCATTTTGATACCATCATCATATCATCATCATCATCATCATCATCATCATCATCATCATCATCATCAAAATAATAAAAAATTGGGAGTGGATCCCCAGGATTACTGAAGGTGAATGAATCCTGCTTGATGCCCAGTCTAATGACAGAATCTTCATGCTTCCTAAGCAATAAAGAAGAAAAGTCAAGTTGGGTTTGTGTATACTCCCATTCATGTATACATATATCATTTATAATAGCTTAATAATAGTGTTGAATACATTAATTATAATCACTGCTAAAAACATTTGATAGTACTTAAGTTCATTGCAAAATACAAATAATAAATTTTTTAAAATCAAAAAATTGCAAAACAGTGCATTTCAGTCTTTGACGCAGTGCTTCATTTCTAACAATTCATTTTAACAGAGTGTCAAGAGACTATGAGAAATCAAAATCAAATTTTCCAAATGAGAAGACAGACTATGTAACAGCGAGATCCTTCTGTCTGAAAATTTATCAGTCACTGACTCCCCTAGTGGCCAAATGCCATATGTACTTGATACAGTTCCCATTAATGCACAGACTTCTGCAAAAGCAGTTGCCCTGAGTGTTCAGGCCATTTCACATTGTGGGTTATAGTGCCATGAGTCCACTTTGACTGCCATGGTTCTGCCCTATGAAATACCAGTTTATGCTTTATGGAAGTGGTATTTAGAATTCTAGAATTTAGAGAGTTCCAATGTCTCATCAAACTATAAACTTCAGGATTTCATACGATGTAACCATGGTAGTTAAAGTGGAATCATAGTGCTATAACTCTGTAGTGTGAAAGGGCTCTTTGCTTGTTTCCATTTGTTTTGTTTTGGTCAAATGGTCTTGTTGTACAAAGTCAGCATGACTCCCTCTATTAAGAACCAGGAGCTCAGTTATAAAGTAAAACACAGTTGTGAAAAATGCAAATCATTAAATCAGTGTTCTTCAACCAGGAAGGCTCCAGATATTGTTAGACCTGAGATCACAGATATTCCTTATCACTGGTCAGACAGGTGGGTTGAAGTCCAATAGCTTAAAACCTCTTTCACCATTTGAGAACCACTGATGTAAACATTGATTTCTTAACGCCCTTATGCATACTCTCAAAGGATTTGGAGAAAGTGTCATCTTCCAGCTGGAGAACATAAAAGGTGAGTATACCTATGGGGAGGTAGAAAATGTGGAAATTGGAATGGAAGCCTGGCAACTGCCTACTTACTGAAATGAAATACAAGATAGTGCCTCACCTGTTCTAACTACAGTATCTTAGCTCGTCTTCAGCAACAGGACAGTGTCTTCCACTGCACCTGAAGCAGCAGACTAGCTTTGGGGGCATAGGATAAGCCATGTGGCACACAGATTTTCTTCCAGTACCCAGCATTTGCTGACCAAGGTGGCTGCATCACTCAGCATAAGGGTAGGGCTGGTCATGCCAATTACATTCAGGAAATTTCCCATAAAGCAGTGCCTACTGACCTCCACTTACTACATATACTACTTCAATTCTTAGTAGATAAAGCAATGTTACAAAGAACTCATAAATCTTCAGTGTGCTTTCATTCAAAGTAAATTAAACCCAGTGTTGACTCTGGAACTTTCCAGAATTAGGGAGTAAGCAATAATTCCAAATTAAATGGTACTGTTGTAGGGGGAGGAGACAGCAGAGCATTAGCCTGGCTAAGCTGAGTTTTCCGAGTAAGATACTTGTATGGAACCAGTAGAGATGGATGAAAACCTATCAAACTTGGGCCATTTCCACATTACAGTGTTATAGTGCTATTATTCCACTTTCAACATCCTGTGGAATTCTGGGGTTTGTAGTTTACTGAGGCCAAAGAGCTCTCTGGCTGAGAATTCTAAATGCCCCTCCCCAAACTGCAAACCCCAGGATTCCACAGGGTGTTGAAAGTGCAATAATAGTGCTTTAATAGTGTAGTGTGGAAATGGTCTTGGTATATTTTCAATTTCTTTGAATGGTTGTGAAAGCTGGATAGTGAAGAAAGCTGATAGGAAAAAACACACAACTTTTTTGAAATGTGGTGCTGGAGAAGAGTTCTGTGGATACCCTGGACTGCTAAAAAGACAAAAGAATAGATCCTAGAACAAACCAAGCTTGAACTCTTCCTAGAAACCAAGATAACTGAATTGAGGCTGTTGTACTTTGGCTATATCATGAGAAAACACAGCTCATTAGAAAAGGCAATAATGGTTGGTAAGGTAGAAGGGAGTAGGGAAAAAGGCAGGCTGCATTACAGATGGATAGGCTCAATAAGGCAGACATTCTCCTGAATCTGCAAGACCTGAGCAGGACTGTTGATGATAGAGTGAGAACTCCCATCCATAGCATCTCCATTAGTCAAGATCAAGTTAATGAATTAACAATCAAACATGGCCCACCAGTTATGTATGGTATTCCATATGTCATTGTTTGGGATATTGCAGAATTTGGAAAAAGCTGCCTTTTTGGACTACAGCTTCTAAAACCCCTCAGTCTGTTTGATCGATGGGGTCCTGACTGTAGAAATTTTAAATTTTCTGAAATTATTCTTATTAATGTTTAACATGATAATCAGGTACTGCTATCAATTACATGCATATAGTTACAAAGTCAGTCTAATTAAGCTTATCCACAAGTAAGAAGGGGTTACAATGCCTCAGTCCAAACCAACATATACCTCAATGGAAATCTTTTGGGAAAAGTTCATTTCTGAAGCAAATGTCATCAAGGATAACATCTAGTTTCAAAATTGTCTTAGAACCTGCTGTGCAAGTTCTAAGATAGTTTTTTTCCATCAGGATCAATGTCTAAACTCTGTTAAATGAAAGTCCCTGCAGATTCTTTCAGGCTTTTAGAATTTCTTGCTCCACTGAATGGTACTCAAAGTAGATCTTTATGTATTAAATTTTCATGTGTACCCTCAAAAATTGTCACTGTCAGTAAAGATCTATTAAATGGTATCGCTTAGTTTGTTATTTTTAAACTATGCAGTAATTTCTTTTTAGAATTTAGGTCTTTTAATACAATATTGCCTCTTGTGATCAAATTTTCCTATAGAAATTCTTAAGAGTTGTAGCCTAGCAAAATTAACTTTTCAAGACTCTGGTAGCACAACTGAAATAAGGAAGACTAGAGTGAAGGAAGCATACCTGCCAGGGCCATTTTTAGGGCCCCAGGGTCTCCGAATAACTCCCAAATTCCCCCCCAAAAAATTGAGATCTGGTGCTGGAGATCTGGTGCTTTTGAATTGAGATCAAAAAATTGATATTTATTTGCAAAAATGTCCCCCACACTCCTATGGGGTAGGAGGCAATTTTACCAAGTTGCAAGACCACATGGCCCATTTTAGATCCAAGAGAGGCCAGGAAGTCAACCAGAAGTCAACTGGGGGACCTGGGGGACATTCTAAGTCAATATAAAAGAAAAGAAAAGAAAAAGGGGAGTTGAGGGTATGCTGTGGCATTCTGGGGAATGAAATCCTGCAAAGGTCCATGGAAGGCCAATGTAGACCCCTAACCCCTGGCAGTTGCTCACCCCTGTGACAAATCTGGCAGTTGAGAGGTCATGCATAACACATGGCCCATTGGTTGTGTGTTTGTCTTGTGATGTCACAAATTAAGCAGATCTCCTTTAAACTGTAAATATAGCTCCTTATGACAAAAACATAGGAGATGGCATGCTAACGTTTTGGATTTTTCCTCATACATGTATATGTATGTGTGCCTTCAGTCACCTGACAACTTATGGTGACTTCATGAATTTCATAAAGTTTTCTTAGACAAGAAATAATCAGAGGAGTTTTATCCCTTCTTTCCTCTGAAATATAGCCTATAACACCTGGTATTCACTGACAGTCTCTCATCCAAGTACTAACCAGGGCTGACACTGCTTAGCTTCCAAGATCTTGTGGAGATCTCGTGCTTTTAGGGTACACACATATCAGAATTCTTTAAAAAGGAAATTAAAAATGTCTAGATTCTAATTCTTTTGTTCATACCTAGTTGTGTCTCTTCACCATAAGACAAAATGCCACAATCCCTCCCTCCCCAGCAGAAACAGAACATATTCTTTCTCAATTAAGAATGCATTTGAAATTAAATCTATCTTTTAAAAAGAAAGTACAAATGAAAACAAAATTGAATCACGATATTCAGACATCATTAGTGAAGTACAGTCTGGAAAGAAATGAAACTTGGAAGTGCTAATTGCTTTTGGCATTCTGAAGGAGAAAACAGATAAAATGTCATAGTGGTCACAGCACTTGGTAGTACCTACCATTATGTTTTTGGCATCAAAATTAACTTTGCAATCCTATACCCAATCCTGGTACTACTTCTGAGTAAATATATACACAATTGCACTAATGGGATAGAAACTGTACATGCCGTAGTGTAAGTGGAAGAAAAATCACATCAGAATACAAGGGTGGAAAGGGTGAAATAAATAAGGTATTATTTTTGAAAAGGAAAGCCTAATTTGTGCATGAAGACTTCCCCATGCCTAGTAAATATAGGAACAGTTTTTCTTTAGCTAGGATGTTGAGTTAACCAAAAGTTCACCACACACACCATCTCCTTTCATGTATGTTTACCAGCCAATCAAATTTTTTATTTATCAGTTATTGCTATCCTAAATTTTATGTACCACAGGTGATCAGACGCCACTTCAGATATGGAGATAAATAAAATGCTTTGGCCAGAATGTTTTAGATATGATCTCGCAACCTTACTCATCATACATTCACTCTGGTGTAATCTCTGACAGATTTGGAAAGCTCTGCAGGACCAGTAACGACGGTAGAACAAAACTTTATCATTAGGATTACTGGCTAACGTTGCTGGCTCATTAGGGCTGATAAAAGCTTCATCAGTGGGACATAGGTGGCATTTTGATAGCAGAGGTCTTTGTTCAGTGTTTTGACTGAGGTAGCATTCTGGCCTCGGGAAGCTGACAACTGATGGCAGGGGGCAAGGATACATCAGGTGGCAGTTTTGAAAAAGTACAAAGAAAGAGGAAATCACTGCGAATTTCTACCCAGAATTATCAAAAATTACAGCTACATCTGTCTTGCCAGAGTCTCTATTTACCTCCAATTATATTCTGTCTGTACATTCGTGTGCAAATACAGCAACAAGCCAACTGTTATATATTTGTATGCAAATATGACAACAAGCCAACTGTTGTTGTTCTTGTGTACCTTCAAGTTGTTTCCAACTTTTGGTGACACTAAGGTGAACCTATCATGGGATTTCCTTGGCAAGATTTGTTTGAGGGCCTTGCCTTTGCCTCCTCTGAGACGGAGAGAGTGTGACTTACCCAATGGGTTTTCATGAGTGAGTAGCAGTTCAAGCCTTGACCCCCAGAGTCATAGCTCAATGCTCAAACCATTATACTACAACTATCTGTGGAATTTCTCACTGTTCAGGGAAGTGCTTAAGCAGTGTAACAATACTCTCCTCAATTATGTTAAAAATAATTGCCTGTTTCTAGTCTTCATTAATGCTTGATTCATGATGGTCCCATCAAAGGCAACTGGTCACTCATACAGACATCATGATTATGATGATGATATTATGATTTATGATGTTTACCATCATCATCTTTATTTATACCCCACTTTTTTTTCTGGTTTTCCTCTGCTGCTTGCTCTGGGGGATTAAAATAGGTATTGTCACCCCAAAAGAAGATCCTGACTTTGTGAGTATCAACCATGAACTTGATCCATCAAAGAGCTAAAACAGTATCAACTCTAGAGGGATCTGACAGAACACCAAATCCAAATAGTGGTGGATAAAGTGTTGGATATAAATCTGCAGAACTTAGATTTAGATTAAGCTGAATAATTTACCATTATTGTTTTTTTAAATCAAGTAGTAAATCACTTATAAATAAGCATCTTTCAACTCTGCTTTTCAGATCATTCTTTCCTAGGCATCCCCAGTTCCCTCTGGGAAATTCCAGTATGAATCTTGTGAGTCTTGTGCCCAAAAGATGTCTTCTGAGACTGAGATATAGCTTTCTATAGAGTTGATCAGTTATAATCAATGGTTTTAAACAACAAGAGTCAGAACCTATCATACACGGATGTTCGGATGGTTTTCTGTGTTCATATAGAAGAAATTCTGCACAGCAAGTAGAAGCTGAAGAAAATGCTGTACCCAACCTTACATTTTGCTCACCCCTGCCAGCATCAATACAATTATCCTTGCATGGCCTAGCAAACAAGCATCTGAATAGCAGCTTTGAAAGATGCTTGGGTTAATCCTTAATAATAATATTTGGACTCTTCTGTTCATAGCTTGAGCTTCTGCCTCAGTATGGTAATAATATCATTTATATATTTCAAATTCCTTGTGCATATTTTGATACCAGGTCTATGACAAACTCAGGACCTAATGAATTTAATTCAGACTTTTATCCTGGTCTTTTAAAATGTGTAATGCAAGAGTGGCCAACTTGTGCCCTCCCCAGAGGTTGTTGGCTTTTAACCTCAATAAGCCACAGCTGTGGGAACATGGGAGCTGCAGTCCAAAAACACCTGGAGAGCCACAGGTTATCCATCTCTGGTATAATATATGAAGAAGCAGCTACCTTCGGAAACATTGGAAGGTATTTTCTTCTATATGACATTGACTAGTTTTAGAGATCTCTGGGACTGGCACTCTGTGAACTTTACAACAGCCAGACATCACTTTTGAGAAAATTGTACTTAATATATTTTCAGGCTGTTTGGGGATTATTATTGTTTTTACTAGACTTGTGAGGTTTGAAGGAAGCCAGAATATGTTACCTATCATCAAGTAACATCTGCTTAGTCTTTTATCCAGCCTCTAGAATGATAATCTTAATTGTCTTCAAAATGCCTTGTATCTATGGATGTTTCATACATTAGGGACCATCCTTTTTGATAGCCCTTCTACAGTTCAATGAAAATGCTATGTCTTTTGAGAACTCCAAAACTCCCCAGTCTCAATTTCTTTTTTTCCTAGGAGCTGACAATATACATACAGTGGCCCCTCCACTTTTGCAAGGGTTTGAGTCGTAGATCTATCATGAAAGTGGGGAAAAAATGTGAATAACTTCCTCCATGATCCCCCTCCCATTCCCTTGCCTTTTGTGTACCAGGGACAGAGGAAAGGGAATGGGAGGGCGAGCTCCAGAGGGAAGAAGGAAAACGTGTGCATGCCTCCCCCCCCGCCACTTCCTTGCCTTTCGTCTGAGTGTTTGCCTTACTTCTCTGCACCCCGCAAAACACATGGGAATGGGAGGTAGAGAATGAGTGGCGGGGGAGGCATGCACACACCTTCCAAATAATCAAATTTGCAAAAGTCAAACCTAAAAATGTGGAGGGAGGACTGTATCGCTTCCTGTCTACCAATCTCAGCTGCATAGTTTTTTAGTTATGTGCTGTGTAGCTATAGGATATTTCAGAACCTTTTCAAGGAATTTAGAATTATTAGCCCTGAAGTATGTATCATAAACCCTGTTACCTCCGGGCCAGTCTTCTTGACAATATAAAAACTTTAATTCCAGTTTGTAGTTCTATCACTTCAGGTTCCTCTACATCTTACCTTGATTTTTTTCCACCATCGATGCATCTCACATTGCTCTCCTTGCCAATATACATATTGTATTCTGGGTATCCCATCTTTCCCCAATATTCTACCAAACAGAAGGCACATTGGGTAAGAGAGGTATGGAAGAAATGAAGAAAAAGTTGTTCTGCTACCAGCTCCTTTTTCTGGATCTGAAAAAAGGATAAACACAATACAGTTACTTGGCCACAGTAAGAAAGGAATGGGAGGACTTGAAGTGAGTGTCTCTGTGTGAAAGGACTTCTGAGCTTAGATCTCATAGCAGTTGCAAACTCACAGGCTCAGTATTGTTCTTTAACTAGCATATTCTATCTACTTGAGCCACTATTTTGTACCTGGCTCCAGCAAGTATACCTCAGATTTATAATAAAAAGCAGTTTTTGCAAGCTTGAAGTCTGTGTACAACTGTTTTAGAGGCAATAGGCAATCAGTACTACATTACAGTAAAATATTCCCATTAATGACAGAGATGGTGTGTCCTTGGAACACAAAAGAGACTGTACTCTTATGAACCATTCCAAATAATCATTATGTTGAGTTAGATATATGCTTTCATGCAGACTGGCACTCTGGTAATGATCTGGAATTATACCCTCTAATAGCTTAACTTCACACAACACAATCCTGTGTATATTTACTTGGAAATCAGTCTGACTGTGTTCATGTGAGCTCATTCATGGGACTAGTATGTGCAAAATTGCTTATGCACTCAGGCACAACCAGGACAAAAAATTATACTTGGATTAAATTTTGGCATGGCCGTTGGAAGCAGAGGTCAAATATAATTGCTTCTAGGAAGGACAGATCTGGCCTATGGGGCACCACTTAGTCATCCCTGCTTTGACAAAATTACCTGAATAAACTGGAGAGCTGGTCATAGAGTCGCAAGAGATCTGGGCAGAACACCATCTTATGAGTATAAACAACAGTGCTTTGGAAAAAGAGAGTTACACAGTGGATAGCAAATTACGGATGACTGAACAGTGTGATCTGGCCAAATAGTGCCACTACAGCGTTCTATCAAGAGGGCCATAATTCCCAAAACTAAGGAAATAACAGCATCATCCTGTTCAGGAAAACCTCATTTGGGATACTGTAATTAGTTCTGGGCCATATAGTTCAAGAGTGATGTCAACATAGTGAAAAGGATTCACTGGAAAACATTAAAGTTTTTGAAGGTACCAGAGGTGTTTGAGGCAACCAGGTATCCAAGGGTTAACAGGTTAATAAGATTAACAGGCACGGGAAAGGTGTGTTATGTTAACAATTTTCAGAAACTGAAAAAGTACCAGGAAGAACAATTATTCACTCCATCTAAAGGAGATTAAAATCAAGTGTTGCATGCACTTATACACTCACACAAAGGGAACTGTGTGGGACCCAGTTCATAGTAAAGCTGTCCCTTGAATCTACAACATTCACATGCATATGGGCAATAATTTAGTGTCCTGCAAAATTTTGGATTACCATTCCCACCATTCCCAGACAGAATAACCAGTAGTGTAGAACTTTGCTACCAACAGGCTCACAGTTGGTTAGCAAAGACCTGTGGTATTTAGAATTGTCCAGAATCACCTGGGATAGCATCATGGCCAAGCAGTTCCTGCATGAAAATAGCTGTATATGTAGGGAGAGATAGATGCAGAGTAGCCATTAGTCAGAACTTCATAACAGCAGTTCAGCACTGGAACCATGTATCTCCACAATGTGAATTTTTTTCTTCTGGAGTGTTTTAACAAAAAGTTAGGATCTAAATGTGATGATATAGGACTCTGGTATTCTGGCACAGTGTCAACATGTAGAGGCATTGGCTAAGAGTATCCAATGGGAGCCTTTCAGTTCTAAGATTCTATAAATAAAAGTTAACAAACTGTACAGTTGAAAGTGAAATTTAATTGGCTTTACCACCCAAATGCTCTTGGAACCTTCTCCAAAGAAAACGCAAGTTCTTCTGTGTCAGTATTGTCATAGTAGTCACATTTATCATATCAATCACATTTTTCATGTGCACAGAAGGGAGAAAAGCATCATAATGACATAAATTCCAACAGCAGAAGCACAAAAAGGTCCTTCCATATGTCCGCTGTGCACTCCCACACTTGCCAGAAGTGAATCTGAAAACTCTTTAAATGAGCTTGCGCCAGTCAATCTCTGCAAAATTAATCAAGAGAAGCATTCTGTGACATATAGCAAAATGCTGGGTTTTTCTTACATGCAAATCAATTGGCGCATGAGATGAATCATAAGGCATTTTCTGTGATGCGTACCAGTGTAGAAATCTGCCATGTGACATGAGGCCAGGTGTCCTTATAAAACATGCATGACAAATCCTAGAACACTTCCTAAAGCATGCACAAAACAGGGGTCTCTACCAAAGAGGTGCCAACAATTCATCAGTGAGAGAGTACAAGCAAGGCAAATGTTGAAACTTATTCTAGATTCTGCCAACAGATAAGGATTACAAACAGAAATTGAGGCCAAATTCCTACAACCCACAAATTTGGATATGCTGTAGGAGTCAGAAGTTGTTCTCTCTCCCAGTGGATAAACTGGCCTTGAGCATGTGTTCTATATGGAGTGGAGAAATCTCTACTCTGTCCCCAACAAAAAGGGCTCAACCAGGACAACAGTGAGTTGCAATTTGGTAGAATGTTGCACCATGAGCAAGTTTATTTAAAAAGTAAAACTGGTGTCAATACAAAGATAGTTATTAAACATTTTTCCTAAGAATTTCCAAAGATATTCACCTTCCCAAATGCATTTTGCATTTTAGTAGAAATGAATACAATTGTAACAATTTCCATTTATTTAATGGATTTATACATTTATTTGTCACCTTTATGTCCAACATACTAAAACACACATATTAACACATTTAACAATATCACAAACAACACATTACACAAACTAAAACAAGAAGGAAAATATTTAACAAACTGGAGCGAATATTTAAAGCCATTCAAAACACATTTTGGCAACTTGCCTAAAACTAAATTGAAGTAGCTAGTGTAACCTTCCTCAAAAAAGAACATTATAGTCGAACATCGTATTCAGAGTGCTACCACAGATAACACCTTCTCTTACACTCTGATGGCTGGTCACCAAACCAACTTCTCTAAAAAGGATTGCAGAACTATAGGTAGGCTCATACAGGAAGAGGCAGATCTTCAGATATTCTGACCTCAAACTGTATAATGTTTTTAAAGTAAGCTCTAACATTTTAAATTGTGTCCAAACAGCTTAGAAATGAACATAATATGGCCAGAAAGATGAATGCAATTAGGCCACTGTTTTGACTTATAGTTTCCAAACCCTCTTTAATAGCTGGCCCATGTGGAGCATACTGCAGTAGTCTAATTGAGAGAAATTAAAGAATAGATTACTGTGATCACATCTGCAGTTCCCAGGAAGATGTGCAATTGGCATGTAAGCTAAAGCTATGAAAGGCACTGCCAACCACAACCACCAACTCAGTCTGGTCCAGGAACATCCCAACCTGCAAACAGTACAGTTCTCTTCCTACATTCATGGTTTGACTCTCATGGGGTTGATTATTTGCGGTGTCCAGTTGCCTCCCCCCTTGCCCCCCTCCACTCCTGCCCGTGGCAACAGAGTGAAAGGGAGGAAAGATCTTTCTCCCCCGTGTTCCCCTGAGCCACTGCCCATGTGATTGTGTGGGCAGGGGAGCAAGAGAGTGAAGGGGATAAAAGATCTCCCCCCCTCGCTCTCCTGCACTGCTGCCTGAGTGATCGTGCGGGCAGGGGGGCTGAGAAAGCACAGGGAAAGGAAGATCTTTTCCCCTGCACTCTTCTGAGCACAGGGGAAATTTCACCCCCCCCACTGCACTCTCCTACCCACCGCACTGACAGCAGCAGGCAGGAGAGTGCAGGGATGGGTATTCATGGTTTTTTTACTTTCACGGGGTTCTGTGACTCTAACCCCTATGAATGTAGAGGGCCTACTGTATTTAAATCTGTGTGCACTATTGGAGTATATGGAAAAGTTCCTCCATACTGGGAATTTCTGACAATACTGCCGACGAACTTCTGAGAAAAATGAAATGAAGAGAGAGGCACTTACTTACTCTTCACATTGCCAGAGAAGTGTGCTTTAGGATAGAGTTCATAACAGATTTAACTGCAGCCAAGCAAGTGCCCATGTTTCTTAACTAACATGGTATCTTAGTTTACAGCTCAAATTCACATTCCTTATTCCATCCAAAAGCGGTCCCAAGTATTCTGTGAAACCATACATTAAGGAGGAGGGCAAATGTCCCCATCTTCAAAAAGGGGGAAAAGAGGACCCAAATAATTATCGCTCAGTTAGCCTAAGATCAATACTAGGAAACATTCTAGAGCAGATCATTAAACAGTCAGTTTGCAATTACTTAGAAAGCAGGGCTGTAATCACTAAGAGTTGACATGGATTTCCCCAAAATAAGTCATGCCAGACTAATCTTATCTCTTTTTATGATAGAGTTACAAGCTTGACAGATGAAGGGAATGCTGTGGACATAGCATATCTTGGTTTCAGTGAGGCCTCTGACAAAGTTCCCTGTGACATTCTTGCAAAGAAATTAATAAAATGTAGGGTGGACAGGGCTCCTGTTAGATGGAGTTGTAATTGGTTGACTGACTGAACCCAAAGGGTGCTCACCAATGGCTGCTTTTCATCCTGGAGAGAAGCGACTAGTGGGGTGCCACAGGGTTCTGTCCTGGGTCCAGTGCAATTCAACATCTTCATCAATGACTTGTAGAGGACATGCTGATCAAACTTGCAGATGACACCAAATTGGGAGGAGTTGCTAATACACCAGAGGACAGGATCAAAATTAGGGATGGGACAAATCCAGAATTTTCTAAATCTGAATCCAAATCCCTGGAAGGTTCTGGGAATCCACAAATCTCGAATCTTTTGAATCCTTTTTTAAAAAGAGTTCTAAAAGCAAAGGAAAGAAGGATAATCTTGGGCAAGACACACTCTCTCAGCGTTAGCAAAAGCCTAGGCAAAAGCAAACCTCCCTCTGAAGAAATGTGGACAAGACAATTGTCATAGTTTTGCCTCAGGATCTCCCCAGATTGAAAATGACATGAAGGCCCTCTCTACACAGACAGGAAAATGTGGATTAATCCCACCTTTTCCTGTCTGTGTAAACTGGGCCACATACTACAATAGAGAGATAATCAGGTCAAAACTGGCTTTTCTTTGCATAGCTCCTTCTGGCATCCTGGGGTTTGTAGTTTGATGATGCACCAGCACACTTTGTCAGAGAAGGCTGTGACCCCTTGTAAAACTCCAAACCCCAGAATTGTGTCTGAAAGAGGTTTGCAGGGGATCTCTGTAAAGGAATCTTTCAGCTGTCCTTGAAATCTCAAGCCTGTATCTTCCAGTCAAGTACTGAACTTAAATATGAAATGTTCAATTTAAATATCTTAGAATACAAGCCCAGATGTAACTTGTGAAATTGTTAGCAAAGGCCATTATTACTCCAAGGGAAAACTTTGCCTACTTACTGTCTTCCCTTGTATATATGGTCTCCTAGGTTTTCAGGTGTCCCTGTCTCCCAGGTTTTCAGGCATCCCTGTCTCCCTGGTTTTCAGGTGTCCCAGTCTCCAACAATCTATTTAGTTGGCGGATTCAAAAGATTCTGTTTGCCTATTCACGAAGAAGAAGCACAAACATAAGAGGGGGGGACATGTGGCTGGATAACAGTACGTGTGAAAGGGATCTAGGAGTCTTGGTGGACTACAAGCTGAACATGAGTCAGCAGTGTGATGCGGCAGCCAAGAAAGCCAATGTGATTCTTGGTTGCATTAATAGGAGTATGATGTCTGGATCAAGGGAAGCATGGTACCACTCTATTCTTCTTTGGTGAGATCTCATCTGGAATACAGTGTCCAGTTCTAGGAGCCTCAGTTCAAGAAGGACATCGACTGGAGTGTGTCCAGAGGAAGGCGACCAAAAGGGTGAAGGGTCTGGAAGCCATGCCCTATGAGGAGCAGCTTAGGGAGCTTAGTATGTTTAGTCTACAGAAGAGAAGGTTAAGAGGGGACATGATAGCCATGTTTAAATTTTTAAAGGGATGTTATGTCAAGGAGGAAGTGGGCTTCTTTTCTCCTGCTCCAGAGATTAGGACAAGGAGCAATGGATTCAAGCTGCAGGAAAGGAGATTCCACCTGAACCTAAGGAAGAACTTTCTGAAGGTCAGAGCTGCCCGGCAGTGGAATATGCTGCCTCAGAGTGTGGTTGAGTCTCCTTCTTTGGAAGTTTTTAAGTAGGGGCTGGATGGCCATCTGTCAGGAGTGCTTTGATGTGTGTTCCTGCATAGCAGGGGGTTGGACTGGATGGCCCCTGGGGTACTTTCCAACTCTATGACTATGAACTATAGTACTGCTACATCTTGCTTTCAGTTCTACCCGGAAAAATTCAATATACATTTTTCTCCTGCCATATAGGCTTCTTAAGTCACCAATTTGTCCTGTAATAGATTGTTGAGGAAAATCACCAGTGGGAAAGTACTTTGATTTTGGTAGTTTGTGGACCACATCTAAGGATGAACCTTTTCAGATCTACATTGGCAACTAACTATATGTTCAAGTATAGATTCCAGAAAATGATTTATCAAGGCAAAATTGTTCATGCAACATTAAAGATGGCAAAACACCTGGATTATATTAGAGACATTTTATAGTGCTTTCAAGCTTCAACATTTTCTGACTCAGAATATGTTTGTGATTTGACTTTGTTTACTGACATACATTGCAGCACTTCTGAACATCTCATTGAGCAGAATTTCTCATCACACAACTAAGGGAACAACAACCTTAAAATGAATCCCAGAAGTAGGGAATTCTGCTGTGTGCTAGGCCTGGTAGTGGGCATCTTGGTCATGTCATTTATTAAGCTTCATGATTTGCTTTAAAAGCAAAGTTCAAATGCTCTGGGATGAAATTAAGAACACACAAGTACGTGCCCTGAAGCCGACCCTACTCCACACCCACTTCTCTAAGAAACAACTGCACGTAATGGGCTCGTCTTGCTTGTACCCCACACTTGGATTGCTTTTACAACACAGATTGGACTCACCCCACACTTACATTCAATTGATGACAGATGACACAAACACAAAAGAGCACATCACGCAGAGAAAACAGGCATGTGGGAGCGGGCTGCATGTGCTGACAACATAGGCATTATGTGCATCATGAAGAGACTGATCCAGTACTGGAAGAAGGCATCCCTTGCATGGATGAACTGACGTCCAGCCAATTCTAGGCCCATTTACTCAGAAGCAAGTCTCATTGAGTTTGACAGGTCTTGCTCCTTTAGAGTATATATAGGACTGTAGCTTTAATTGTCAGGCTTTTCAAAACTGTGCTATGGTGGCTTTGGCTGCCTGGTTTGTTGTATACAGATGGGAGATTTAAGGAAAATGCAGTTCCTGTGAGCTTGCTAGTCTATAAAGACTCACATACCCAGCATACAGAGAACCCAGATGTTTGCTATATAAGCCTCTGGATCCTGTGGCTGCATAGAGTCCCCTTGCCTCAGTAGGCTCCTTGTAGGGAAAAGAAAAAGTATCCCTCTACCTAAAATATATGTGAGAGGGGACTAGGTTTGTAACAGGTAAGGGCATCACACTTCTGACAGCAGTAGTGACAATAATCAACCTGTGAAGCTTTTCTCAGCATGGAAATTATATTCCAGGGAACTCCCTTTTTCATCTTCCTCCCCAATACACACCTTTGGAAAGCCCTAAAACTGGTTGGGGAAAAGGGCTAGCAACCCTTAAAGGAAGTCAGTTTATCCTAATGGGTATCGTCTGCATTTCTTCAAACTGATACCAACTTGTGTTATGTGGCAAGTGAGTAAAATCACTACTCTGAAAAAAACTGTATGGAGGGAGAATATTCTCTCTATATTCACTTCACCACTATGTTTTTCAGTGCAGCACTAGAAAGGGCAACACAATACAACAGTGCAATCCTGTGGCTGGAAGTAAGTGCCAGCAAATTCAGTACTTCCTCCTAGGTCCATGTGCACAGGATTGCATGCATCCTGTTAGTAAATACAAGCTATAACAGGAGAAGAAACAGTAAGCCTGGACATAATATGCTTTAAGTTAGTTGCTGAGGATGACTACTGAATAGCTGATAGCCTGACTAAGAAAAAAGTAGATCAGCAAAATTTGGCAAATAGTTAAATTAAAAGCATCTGTTAAATTAAGAGATGGATGACAGCAGAATCTAAGATTTGAAGTGCAATAGAACACTTTTATTGATTACTAGAAAGACAAATATAACATTACCATTGATTTTTCTATAATAAATGTTGTTATTCTTATGTGCCTTCAAGGCATTTACAAATTATAGTGATCCTAAGGCAAGCCTATCACAAAGTTTTGTCAGCAAGAATTATGAAGGTGGGAGAGTTGCCATTGCCTTCCTCTTATTTGTTGTCATGTGCTTTAAGTCATTGATCTTCTCTTACAGAACCCCTGAGGATGAGACCACTCGGTTCACGACAGCGCCTCATCCTCCGGGCATCCCCCGTCCTCTCCGGATTGGATACGTAATTCACTCGTCATCTCCCCCTCCAGAGTTGTTCTTCCTGTGCCATCAACATGCACGGCAGGCTGAAGGTGGAGACAACAGAGGAGCAGGCTGAAGCCAAGCGTCTCGAGCGAGAGAAGAAGCTAAACCAATATGTGACGGCCACCAAAGCCATCTTTGAAAAGAGGAAACTGGGTCAACTGGACAAAGAGGCCTTGGACCTGACCAGTCAGGTCTTGGGTGCCAATCCAGATTTTGCCACCCTCTGGAACTTCCGGCAAGAGATATTCCTTCACTTGCAGAGAGAAACCCCAGAAGAGATGCAAGCCCTGTGCAAAGCAGAACTCTCCTTTCTGGAGTCTTGCCTGCGGGTGAATCCCAAATCCTATGGGACATGGCATCATCGCTGCTGGGTGATGGAGCACATCCCAGAGCCAGATTGGGACCGTGAGCTGGAGCTGTGTGGCAAGTTCTTGGAGACTGATGAACGCAACTTTCACTGTTGGGACAACCGCCGCTTTGTGGTGCAGCATTCACAGGTGCCTCCCCAGGATGAACTAGCCTTCAGCGACAGCCTCATCACCCGGAATTTCTCCAACTCCTGGCTTTAAGTCATTTTTGACATATGGCAACCCTATCACAGCATTTTCTTGGCAAGATTTGTTGAGAGGGAGTTTGCCTTTGGCTTCCTCTGAGGCTGAGAGAATGTGACTTACCCAAGCTCACCCCATGAGTTTCCATGGCTGAACAGGGATTCAAACTCTGGTCTCTAGAGTGACAGCCCAAAACTCAAACTTTTACAGCATACTAGATCTTTCCTTTCTCATATATTACTATTATGTTTTCATTATCAATTAACTGAAATAAGGTTTTTAACTGAAATATGGAAGGTTGTATCCAATTTTTCCAAATATATGATCAATCGAAAATAAAATGTTTTAAATTTTGTAACAATTTTTCATTTTCCTTAGCTCATACATAGTTCATATATATTAGTTCATATATACAGTAGAGTCCTGCTTATCCGACCCAAACGGGCGGCCGCAGCGTTGGATAACCGAAAGGGTCGGATTACCCGGACGCCCGTGGCAGCCCCCATTTTGGGGGCATGTAGGGGCGTGCGGAAATGCCCACAGCCACGCCCCCAGGCCGTCGTGACGACGGTTAATCCGGATGGTCAGATAACCGAGCGTCGGATAAACGGGACTCTACTGTATTAAGTTGCCAATAGCTACTGTAGGGGGCTTAAGTACAGCAGTGTTAGTACAGTGGATGTATGTTTATTTGTATAGTAAAAAAATGTGGTTTGCAAAGTCCAGATTTTGAGTTCAGGTTTCTCTCCTCTATTGTGCAAACTGTCCTTTCTTCATAGGTTCCTATTAGCATATTCTCTCCTCATGAGACAAGATTAGTATAGCTCCATGTCATGAAACCTGAATCTAAACCAGGGGTGGGAATTGTATGGCTCTGCACATATGACTGAACAGCAAAACTCAACATTCCTCACTATTTGCAATGACTGGCTGGGAAAGCTGCATAATTCTTACTCCTGATAAGTAATGGCATTTCTGGGTGGAATTTATATTGAGGGAGGTATTCTATGATTGAATGCTGATTTATACTACATCTAGAGTCTGGCCATTTCTCTGTGAGGGAATAATGGATTTTCTGAATGTACTTTCCCTCTTCAACTCAATGTAAGTTAATACAATAATTTTACCATTCTTTGATGCAGTGTAACTTCATAACTTCAAACTGACACTTCTGTGGAATTGGGGGTTCAGAGGCAGAAGATGCACTCTTTGGTCATATCATGCCCGTGCTACTGCATTTTTGGACCCTCCACTTACAGAATCAATTTTCTGGATGAGCACTAGGCCGGTGAATGAAAAGGAAGAGCCTGGTGAGGTCTAGTGGAACCCAGCAGAGGATATTTGCTGTGGGTGGGGGAAGCACCTCCTTGTAGCCCACTCCAGATGGTATATCCTTCCATTCCCAGCTGATCATGTATTGGCTCCTTCTTTATCCGCTCCTGGTAGATTATGGTCTTGAGACGGGAAGTAGGGGGAAAAGTGACTCATCTTACAGTGATGGGATGAGGTTCCCTTTCTCCACCTCTGCTCAAATCAAACCAAACCTCTGCCACCTTTGTTATCCCTAGGCCACATTGGAAATATTTTTATGATACAACTGCAGGCATTTTCTTGGCTGTCTTCATAGCAGCTCAATATCATAAATCAGTAACATTCCCATTTTAAAGATGGGGAAATAAGATTCATAAATAATAACTTATTCAAAGCCACTCAAGATACATTGAAACAGGAAATTTCCTGGGTTCCTGAATCAGTCTTGGATAAACAGACTCAAGGAAAAGAACACTAAATAAAAAAAACAAAAAAACACCACTGGATTATGTGTGTCACCCATGTAAAGCCCAGGAATCCATGCATCTGAGACATGAATACCAAGAAAATCCAAGCAGGGTATGTGGGGAGAAGAAGAGGAAAGTGGCAATCACAGTTTAATCTGCCTCAAGAAAGGTAACAATGGTATTGAACATCTTTGAAACCAAGCCAAATTGGAAAAGACTGAAGAAATTGGATATGGTCCACCCAAAAAGGAAACACTCTTACCCAAATGACTGTAAGCCTTTCACAAAGATAATGGAACAATTTTTTTCTCTGTTGCTCCAGAAGGTAGGCCAAAGTCAAATTACAATAAAGGCATTTCATTTAAACCAGCGGTCCTTAACTTGGGGTCCAGAGACCCCTGAGAGTCCACGGAGCCCTTACCAAGGGGTCTGTGAAACCCTGCTGCTGGATATCAAAAGCTGTGGCAGCAACAGGGAGTTGCCCAAGGTCACTCAGTGTCTGAGTGAAAACTTGAACTCCTTCAGTACTGAGGTTCCAGATTATTTAGATCTTTTAATGTTATTACTAGCACCTTGAATTCAGAACAGAAGTGTACTGGCAGCCAGCACAATTCCTTTAAAACTAGTGTTATATGGTTTCTGTATAGTGTTCCAGTCAAGCAATTTTATTGATGCTGTATTTTACACTAGCTGCAGCTTCTGTGTTATCTTCAATGGCAGCCTCATGGAGAATGCATTGCAGTACTCTAAATGGGAAATGACCAATATATGGATTAGTGCGGCTAAGTTATTGCTGTTCAAGAAAAGACTCTTAGCTGATGAAGCTGCCTTGCTGTCCCTTTGTCTGTACCCTATGAGTTCAAAAGCTGTGACAAAAAGAGATGCATCCTCTGTTACCCTTATGATTTCCCCCTCTGTTTGGTGGTGTGGATAGGCCAAGATGCAAATATTCAGCATGGTGACAACAGCAGGAGCAAGGTGGATCTCTGTGAACATCATATCAAATGCTTCCCACCAAAGTACCACTATCAACACTTCCTTTTCACACATTTATACCACAGAAACTACAAATATTCCACAAAGTTGCAATGAGTAGGTACTGTTATAAAGTAAACCATAAATAATAAAAGCCTCAAGAATTGTTACCCTGAAAATTGGGGGTCCCGGAGGGCGCCCAGCTTTGCCAATTAAAATACTGAAGATGGGGAAATTAAACTCAGAGCACTGGTTTTGCTAGCTTGAGGCAGGGTAACGTAGTGAGATCTTTCACCCTATGTATACAGCGGCAGGTTAGAGAGTGGCTAGACAAGGTTTTAAAATAATGAACAATTCTTTATTAAACAGGAACACAGAAGACAAACACAAACTAACTAACTGGAAAAGAAAGAGAGTTGCAAGGGAAGGCAATATGACCTGTTCCGTAGTCCTGGGGAGAAGTTGGAGATTCGGGGAAGAAAGCTCAGTGTGGGGTGCTGAGGGGAGTCCTTTAAACACACCAGCGGCAGGGCAGGATGGCAGTCAAAGGTGATCCGGGGATCAGTTAAAAGTGAGGGGTTTTTATAGGGAAGATTGTGCCTTTCGGCTATGGCAATCCCAAAGGAGAACAAAAGGGGTTTTGGTGCTGGACAAGGGATCTGGTGAGGTCATCGTTAACATGATGGGATTTGCATGTAGAGACAATACCTTTGGCCGAGACGTTAATGGCCCAACATAAAAGAGCAACTTGACTGAAAGCCGTGTGGCTATTGAGGAGTTTGTGGCGGGAAGTTCCCTAAAGCTTCGGGCGAAGTTTGAGTTGCTGGCTTCAATGGAGAATGGAATGCAAACCATTAACGGCCACACTCCGTCCGTGCTTGTCTGGAGAACTTGCAGACACGTGAGATGAGGTCACTGTGAGCCAGTCCAGCTAAGGCCGAATTAAATGATATCAAAAAGGATATCTGGGGGTCCTCACCGAGGGTGCCATAGCGGAAATAACAGAATGCCATATGGTTCTTAACTATTAAACAAACTGAAACACATGTGGCTGCTACTGAGTTCAGTGGGGCTGACTTCTAAGTAAATATGACCAGCATTGTCACCCTGCATGCACTTCAAGACAATCCAAAGTGTACCATACCAGTCCTACCACACATTTTCTTTCACATGCGGAGAGAGGCTGCACCTATTACCTCAGGTTTCCAGCATCCACGCCCAGAATTTTTCCTTTTCTGAAGTGGTACTGGCAATGTAGAGTTGGAGGATAGTGAGGAATTTAATGCTGGACATGAGGCCAACAGGAACAGATCACTCATCTATGCATTTAGTATACATTTCTTAACAGTCTGACTATATCTAGGCAAGGTTGGTCCTTATTAGGCGGAACAAAGAAACACATCATAGAATTATAGAGCTGGAAGAGACCACAAGGACCATTGATTCCAACCTCCTGCCATGCACAAATATACCATCAAAGCATTCCCGACAGATGGCCAAACAGCCTCTGTTTAAAAACCTCCAAAGGAGACTCCACCACACTCTGAGACAGCATATTCCACTGTCAAACTGCTCTTACCATCAGAAAGTTCCTCCTAATGTTTAGATAGACTCTCTTGTCCTGAAGTGCATGCTGAAGAGATGCTGTTGCAATAGGAGTCCGGAGATACAACCAGGATATCAGCTAGGTGATTCCACACTGGATGAATTCAAGTCTCCAGGGCCAGATGAATTGCATCCTAGGATATTAAAAGAACTGGCAGCGGTCATTTTGGAACCGCTTGCTATAATCTTTGAAAAATCTTGGAGGACAGGAGAAGTTCCAGCAGACTGGAAGTGGGCAAATGTGGCCCCCATCTTCAAGAAGAGAAAAAAAGAGGACCCAAATAATTATCGCCCAGTCAGCCTGACATCAGTACCTGGAAAGATCCTGGAGCAGATCATTAAGCAGTCAGTTTCTAATCACTTAGAAAGCAACGTGGTAATCACGAGAAGTCAACATGGATTTCTTAAAAATAAGTCATGCCAGACTAATCTTATCTCTTTTTATGATAGTTACTAGCTTGATAGATGAAGGGAATGCTGTGGATGTAGCATATCTCAATTTCAGTAAGGCCTTTGACAAAGTTCCCCATGACATTCTTGCAAAGAAACTAGTAAAATGCAGGCTGGACAGGGCTCCTGTTAGTTGGATTTGTAATTGGTTGACCGACCGAACCCAAAGGGCGATCACGAATGGCTGCTTTTCATCCTGGAGAGAAGTGACTAGTGGGGTGTCACAGGGTTCTGTCCTGGGCCCAGTGCTCTTCAACATTTTTATCAATGACTTGGATGAAGGAATAGAAGGCATGCTCATCAAATTTGCAGATGATACCAAATTGGGAGGGGTTGCTAATACGCCAGAGGACAGGATCAAAATTCAAAATGACCTGGATAGATTGGAGAGCTGGGCCAAGGCGAACAAAATGAAATTCAAGAGAGAGAAGTGTAAGGTCCTACACTTAGGTAGAAAAAATGGAATACAGAAATACAGGATGGGGGACACGTGGCTGGATAGCAGTACGTGTGAAAGGGATCTAGGAGACTTAAATAGACCACAAGCTGAACATGAGTCAGCAGTGTGATGCAGCAGTCAAGAAAGCCAATGCAATTCTCGGCTGCATCAATAGGAGTATGGTGTCTAGATTGAGGGAGGTACTGATACCACTCTACTCTGCTTTGGTTAGACCTCATCTTGAATACTCTGTCCAGTTCTGGGCACCCCAATTCAAGAAGGACATGGTCAAGCTGGAGCAAATCCAGAGGAGGGCGACCAAAATGGTGAGAGGCCTGGAAGCCATGCCCCATTGAGGATAGACTTAGAGAGTTGGGTATGTTTAGTCTGCAGAAGAGAAGGTTAAAGAGGGGACATGATAGCCATGTTTAAATATTTGAAGGGATGCCATGTAGAGGAAGGAGAGGGCTTGTTTTCTGCTGCTCCAGAGACCAGGACAAGGAGCAATGGATTCAAGGTGCAGGAAAGGAGATTCCACCTGAACCTCAGGAAGAACTTCCTGATGGTCAGGACTGTCCAGCAGTGGAATCTGCTGCCTCCGAGTGTAGTGGAATCTCCTTCTTTGGAGGTTTTTTTTTTTAATATTTTATTTTCCAAACATTAAAATACATTAAACTCAAACATAACAAAAAAAGAAAATTCACATTACAAAATATGTAACTTAAAATACCACAATACAACATAAAACAACAACCCACATAATATCCAATTGATCAGTCTTGTTTATATATTATCATATTTTATACAGGATCCAGATTATACTCCATTTGATCTGCCAATATGTATCCTCTTAATTCTTTGAAATTCATAAAATACAAATTTTGTTCTTGGGAATAGGCTAAATTTTCCTAAATATACCCATATACATATTCAGAATACTGTTCTTTTTCATTCTAAACTCCTACTGCAAATATTTTGTCTTTCCACTTTTCTTTAAAGAAAGATATGCTCTCAAGTTTTCTCAAATTCCTCTATATTTTTATTACTTAGAAGAAGGGTTAATTTATCCATAACCATCATATCCCATAAAGCTTTTTCCCATTCATCTTCCATGGGAATTTCCTGGGATTTCCAATATTTTGCAAAAGTTATTCTGGCACAGACTATCATATAGAAAAGAATCTTTCCATATTTTTTCTCCATTTCGTCACTCACAATATTCAGTAGATACATTTCTGGGAGCATTAGATATTTAATCCCCAAAATTTTCTCCATAGTCCCATGAATATGTTTCCAATATTTTTGTGTATGGCTGCATGTCCACCACTGGTGATAAAAAGTGCCCTTCTCTGTTCGGCATTTCCAGCATCGATCATTACATTTATACATCTTAGCCAATCTTTCGGGTGGGAGATACCATCTTAAATGCATTTTGTGAACATTTTCACGCAAATTTTGGCAAACAGTATATTTCAATCTTTTTTGCCAGGTTTTCTGCCACTGCTCCAAACTTATCTCCCTTCCCACATTCTGGGCCCACCGTATCATCGGTTCCTTCACGACTTCTTCCTCTGTAAACCACTCCAATAGATGCTGGTATATTATAGAAATCGATCCTTTAGTCTTCTCGAACATCACCAGCTCCTTTGGAGGTTTTTAAGCAGAGGCTAGATGGCGATCTGTTGGGAGTGCTTTGAGGGTGTTCCTGCATGGCAGGGGGTTGGACTGGATGGCCCGTGTGGTCTCTTCCAACTCTACATTTCTATGATTCTATCTCCAGACTCCTATGGACATTTCCTTCTTTTGTTCTTCACCTCCTAATTGGCTTCCTTTGGGTGCCACAGAGCACCCATCCTATTGCCAATATGGAAGGTTCAATTGCCAGTTTGATCAGTTTCTGTCCCCGGAACAGGGAGGAGTACCATCTTGTCTTTTGTCTCATGTAAAAAAAGTGTCTTGGACAGGAGCTGTCACTCACCGTCATGCTTCCCTTCAGAACAGGAGATATTTCAACCCCATCTATACATATGGTGAAGAGTGTGTGTGTTTCAGAGAGAGAGGGATGCATATTTATTTTGGATGAAAGATTATAGAAAACTCCCGTTTCTCTGGGTGTTCTATGATACATGTGAACACTGTCATATTTCAGCAAAATTAGCATGAAAGAAGATTCCAGCATGAAGCTGAGTAAGGTTCTGTGGGCAATGGCATGGCTGCTACCAGACTAGAACAGCAATTAGCTGAGTATCACTTACAATATTAGAAAAACAAGACCATTTCCTTCTTGTTCTGTTTATGCAGTACTTGCCTAGGTACAGTGCCAGATTAGATGATGCCTTTGGTCGGAAGAAGCAAGATAGTCAAGCATATTTGCTCTACTAGTTCCTTACCACTGGGAAGTAAATCTGGCACACTGAGTGGATCCTTTACTCCAGAATAGGGGAATATGTGGTCTGCCATACATGTATAGAAATGTTTCGAAATACATGCTATTTGTAAGTTGTTCGCTGCCTCGATCCATACGGAGAGGCGGGATACAAAT
Organism: Ctenosaura bakeri; assembly: GCA_948474755.1. Lineage (NCBI taxonomy): Eukaryota > Metazoa > Chordata > Lepidosauria > Squamata > Iguanidae > Ctenosaura > Ctenosaura bakeri. Next base: position 23,753 of record CAOLHI010002722.1, on the reverse strand, counting down.
AAATAAATAAATAAATAAATAAATAAATAAAATTTGCTGTGTGCTTTCAAGTCACTCCTGACTTATGGCAACCCTAAGGCAAACTTGGGCCATTTCCGCACGACGGCCCCACCCTGGCACGGGGATGTGTTGAAGCCAGTCTGTGATGCGTGCTATTCCACAACGCCCTCGCGGTTCTGCTCCTGTCACGTCCCAAACCACAGCAATCGTGTCAGCTGGGGCTGTATGCGAAGGGCGGAAGCACCGTCAAGCACGTCCCTCAGCGCAGTGCTGGAAGCGGCCGGCTGCCCCGTGGAAGGAAGGAGCGCGTCCCAAACGCAACCCATCTGGCCGGGTACAGAGGGGAGCATTTGGGGCAAAGGCCAGGATGACTCCGGGAAGTGGTGGGCAGGGCCTTATCGTGGCTTTTTCTGGGAAAGATTTCTTCAGAAGGGGTTTGCCTTTACTGAGGCCCAAGGTCACCCAATTGCTGAGTGAGGATTTGAACCCTGGTCTCCAGAGGCCCAGTCCAGTCCTCAAACCACTTCGCACCAGTCCTATACACCAGAAGAAATATATGAAGGGACCCATAAGCCATAAACACCTGAAGAATCATATACTCCCTGCCCCTGTTTTACTTTCGTTTTCATCTATGGCCGTTTCCGCGCCAGCCTGTTATAGCGCTCTGATTCCACTTTCAACCTCCTCTGGAATCCTGGGGTTTGCAGTTTCGGGAGGGGGCGGACGGCCGCTTCCGAAACTGCAAACCCCAGGATTCCAGAGGGGGTTGAAAGTGGAATCAGAGCGCTATAACAGCCTAGCGCGGAAAGGGCCTATTATGTTCGGCACGACAGTGCGTGTGGTGCCTCCTTTGCACTGCCCGGATCCCCTTCGGATCGCCTTTTAGTTTTCAAACAAGACAAAACAAAAACCAACACCTTTTACACAGTATGTGGATCGGGCGAGACGGCCTCCGCCCACCCGCTCCCCGTTAAAAGCTCGCCCGTCATCCACAAGCCCTTCTCATTTGCTTTCCAACAAGCCTCCCGCCGGCTGCGTCTGCAAATTCAAACAAGCCACCTTGGCCGTTTCCGCACTCGCCTGTTATAGCGCGATGATTCCACTTTCAACCTCGTCTGGAATCCTGGGGTTTGCAGTTCCGGGAGGGGCCGACCGGCCCCTCCCGGAACTGCAAACCCCAGGATTCCAGACGAGGTTGAAAGTGGAATCATCGCGCTATAACAGGCGAGTGCGGAAACGGCCGCTTCTCTGCGGCGCCGAGTTCAGGCCGCCACCAATCCCGCCCACGGACTTACTGGAGAGCAAACCCCGCCGAGGCTTCATTTCCCAGGAAACCTACAAACACTGTACCGTAGGAGGAGGACACAAGCGCAGCAAAGAAAGAGCCGCCAGGAACCGCGCTTGCGCAAACGGTAGGAAAGACCCGAGCCAGGGCGTCCTCTCAGCGGCCCCGCCTCGCCCGGACGTCACTTCCGTCGGAGGCGAGAGGAGGAAGAGGAGGAGGAAAAGAAGATGGCGGCGTTGGGAGAGCCAGTGCGGTTGGAGAGAGGTGAAAACAGAGGGTGGCGGCGGGGGTCGGTCGGTGGGGTCTAGGGGAGGCCATTATTCCGGAGGGGTCTCGGGGAGGCCATTATTCCGGAGGGGTCTCGGGGAGGCCATTATTCTGGGGAAGCGGACAGAAGAGCGGCGCGGGTGCCCAGCAGGGCAGAGCCACCGCTCAGCCCTAGATAGCATTGCTGGGTTGTCAAAAACAGCCGTTAATGGTTAGTCGACGCGTGCGGGGTTGTCAGTCAGGAAGGACCTATGAGTACGTTTGGGTTCTGGCTCAGTACCAAGCGCAGGTGTTGATTTCGGTTCGCTTAGCCAGGTGCTTCCTTGTAAAAATAATACATTGCCCACATTCATAAATTACGTGCTGCACGCGTTTCTGTCTTCATGGTGGGCCCCCATCCAAACAGGTCGGGGTTTTTGGCACCTTCTTTAGTCCACCTGACAGGAAAAGCTTCCCAGCCCTGAAACAGAGGGGATCGTGAGGGACGCCCGCCAGGCATCTAAGGGACAAGCCTTCGGACCCTCCAGGAAGAGCCTCAACCGCAGAGTGCCAGGAACCCAGTGTCGCCCTCAGCCTGGGAGTGAAGGAAGATTCACAGCCCCCCGCCCCACAAACGTTTGTCGCGGGCGGGGGAAACTCCCCTTTTATATCTCTCTAAGGCAGTGGTTCTCAACCTGTGGGTCCCCAGATGTGTTTGGACTTCAGCTCCCAGAAGCCCCAGCCACTATGGTCAATGCTCAGGGCTTCTGGGAGCTGAAGTTTTTGAACATCTGGGGACCCACAGGTTGAGAACCACTGCTCTAAGGTCTCTCCCCCCCCCGCCGCCCTCTTTTCCAGCCAGAGGCCCTCCTCTCCTTTCCTCACACTCCACTTCTGGCTCTCCGTTTGCCAGTGTAGTAGCTGTGCCTGTGTTATTAGAAATTTTCTATGTTAATTAGTAATATAATATTCCATTATAACTGATAGAATGAGTAGAGAGGAGAGTCGGGGGGGAAGTGTGTAGATGAAGGGTCAACACTCTGCTGAGCTTGTCAAGGTTACTTGAAGCGGAGGATGTTTTTGTTAATTAACAAAGGAGGGTCACAAAGTACAGAGTGGTATTTCCTGAAGTGTCAACAAGGGTTCTGATAAGGAGATTGAGGTTGTGCTGAACTACAAGCTTGTGCTGAATCACAAGTTTGCTGAATTGCAAGTTTGGCAGGGGTTGTGCTTGAGTAGCAAGGGGTTGTGTCAAAGGGGAGAGGCATTTGTGAACCGAACCTATAAAAATCTATGTAACCTTTGATCGGGGCTTTTGGGTTGCTTAGGGAGAGATCCCACCAAAAGCCCACGCGTAATAAAAAACTCTTTTTTCCTGCTCCTGAGGTCTCTGCGTCTCAGTTCTCCTGCAACACCAGCAGCCACCCTGCCCACCCGCCTGCCTGCCAGTCAAAACAAGCTGCTCTTGTGTTTCTTTGCTTTGTCAGGGGCTGCAAGCCAATTGCTGCTAGAGCTGTGGTTCTCTTCCTCCCCTTCTTTCTTGTTCTGGAGGCAGTGTTAAGGCAAACAGGAATCTTCCAGGCACTTTGGACTTCTTGTTGTTTTTTGTTTATTTAATTATTTATTTGTATCCCACCTCTCCCTATGGATCGAGGCGGCGAACAACCAAATAGCATGTATTTCGAAACATTTCTATACATGCCCCCAACAAGCTGGGTACTCATTTTACCGACCTGCGAAAGGATGGAAGGCCGAGTCAACCTTGGAGCCGGGTAGGATCGAACTTACAACCTTCTGGATTTCTCACTACTTATGGTGAACCTATGGCAAACCTATCGCGAGGTTTTCTGGGGGTTGAGAATGTGTGATGCGCCCAAAGTCACTCAGTGGGTTTCCGCCGCTGAGTGGGGAATTGAATCCTGGTCTCCGGGGTTGTAGTCCAATGCTCAAACCACTACACCATGCTGGTTCTCTAAATTTGGACTACACCCCCATAGTCCCTGGACATGTTGGGTAGGATTAAGGCAAATTATCACCTTGACCACCAGTCTTTGACTGAAAGAATGTTTGTGCAGGCGGAGGCTAAAGAACAATCATAAACCTGAAGAGGCAGGACCTAAAGACCTTGAAGGAACCACGTTGCCTCTGATCTTGGGAGCTAAGCAGGGTCAGTTGGTGAAATAAGTTCTTGGAAGAGAGACCACCAAAGAATACCAGGTCCTGTAGGCTATTTTTGGAGGAAGGCAATAGCAACTATCTCTAAATATTCCTTGCCTCAGAAAAGCATGTGAAATTTATGGGGTCACCACAAGTCCACTTGCTACTTGAAGGCGCATGCACACTCGTGATGTATGAGAGATCAGTTTAGTCTTGGAGGAATGAAAGGATTCTTCTGAACTCTGAATACAGGATTTGGAGTTTATAAAGCTTTGCTTCAGATATCTGCATCTCATTCTTTTTAAAGAAAACTGCTACACAGATAAATAGTTCTTACTCAATAGCAAGGTAAAAGAAGATTACTTAAGAAAAGCCTAGAAGCATCTAGCCCAGCTAATACAAATTGGAAAAAAAAATCAGAGGCCTTGGAGACAGAATTAGGTTCTTAGTGGACTTGGATTCTTGTAGTAAATATTATTACACTTTATGGCCAAATAGATTGAATCTCCAACAAAACATTAATGTTCCTGTTGAGGGAGCTGTCCAACAATGTCTTTTTCCAGAATACTCTGTTCCGTTTCTCCGTCTCCCTAGTTTTCTGTACTTTCTCCAACAGTTATAATTTTGTGGCTACTGAGTACACTCATTGTTTAGTTTGGGTGATTCTCCCTTTTTTCTTAATTTTTTTTTGTGGGGGGGTTACTTCTGAAAACTGCAAAGACTTCCACAAGCCTGCTGACCCCTCCCTCCAGGATATAGGGGCTGCCCTTTTATGAACCCAAGAATGATGGTACATTTGCTAGTAAATTTTTGGAATAACATCTCTCTTTTCTGCTATTCAAAGATTCAGTTGGTTCCAAATCTGTCAGCTTTGATACTGTCAGGTTTCTTTCATAGAATTGTAAAGCTGGAAGAGACCACAAAGTCATCCAGTGGAAGCCCCTGCCGTGCAGGGATGCACAATCAAAGCATTCCTGATTTATGGCCATCTAGCCTCTGTTTAAAAACCTCCAAGGTAGGAGACTCCACCACACTCTGAGGCAGCAGATTCCACTGTCAAACAGCTCTTACCATCAGGAAGTCCTCTTTGATGATTATGTGAATATCTCTTCTCCTGTAACTTGAAGCCATTACTCTGTCCTGATCTCTGGAACTGCAGAAAACAAACTTGCTCCATATGACATCCGTTCAGATATTTAAACATGGTCATCATGTCACCCCTTAACCGTCTCTGCTCCAGGCTAAACCTACCCAGATCACTAAACTGTTCCTCATAGGGCATAGTTTCCAGGCCTTTTGCCATTTTGGTCCCTCTTCCCTGGATGTGTTCCAGCTTGCCAGTATCCTTCTTGAGTTGTGTTGCTTAGTACTGGACATAGTAAATTCACATGTTATGTTATGTTATTGTTATTTGTTATTTCTTCCTGCTCCAAAAGCCTATGATACAGACCCTGTGTTATTGTGGATTATATTGAAGAATATGCAAGTGCAACAGAACAACCAAATTTAAAATTTTAAAAAGTATATTTAAGATGGAGGAAATTCACTTTTTCCCAGTGGAGAGGGGAGGAACTTCCTGTTGCAGATTGGTCATCCACCTTCAATAGGCAGGAACATGGAAGTCTTTTCAAGAGTGTCCAGTTGTCCACAAATAAAATGATCAAGTTTTTTCTTTTTTAAAAAATCATTATTGTGTTGGAAGGGGGATGAAGTCTGAAAAATCAAGATACAGTTCTTTCTGTCTAGAAGAACAGCTTCAGTGAATAGAAAATTAATGGTACTTTCATGTACACAAGCTAGTCAACAGAGTAGTTAAGCTAAAGTCCTTGGAATTAAGGCTGCCTAATTCTGCTGAAGTCACTGGAAGAAAATTGGCTTAAACTGAAGCCGTGCTGTGTGGCAATCCAGTGAAGGCATGTATTAAAGTGAACTATTGAGTTCACATTAGGCAAAGGTATTGGATGATTTAGCTTTAACTTTATTTTTGCTTTGTTTTGATAATTCTTCAGTTGGCATGGTTGTCCAGATTTGCAGTTCAGAAAGCCTATAGTGACAACAGCCTACTCTGTTGTTGTTTACTCTGTTGGTACATTTACATTTTGCCTTGCTTCCAAAGAGTTCATGATTATTCTCACCCTTTTAGCCTTACAACAACTCTGTGGGGTAGGTTTTGGTGGGAGAAGTTGAACTGGCCCAAAGATATACTATGATTTTCAAGGCTGAATGGGGATTTTAGAGCTGAGGCTTTGGTGTTTGTTTTTTAACCTTTGTGACACTAATTTCCACACGTGAGAAATTTGCGATGAGAAGGAGCTTTTCAAAAATTGAAACTTGTACCAAGGGCTCTCTCCTCTCCCTTTGTGCATGATCCTCACACCAGTTCATTACTACCACTGTTTTTTCTGTGAATTAGCTATAATGGGTAAGGTTCTATAGTAAACAAGGACTTTAACATGATTCTCTTCATATCATTTTCTTGTCAATTCCCCTTGTCTCAAACCAGACTTGTAAAAAATAACACAGGTATGTAGGGAAAGGCAATGTTTTATCTGTTGTTTGCTTCATAACTTTGTGTGTGCATCTGTCTTGGAAAGAGTTCTATTTTGGTTTCCTTTTAAACAACTGAAGGGTTGAAACATTGACCAGGTATTAATAGGTTGGTTATGCTGGTAGCTCCTGCTTCTTTCAGCATAACCATGAAAAGGAGCTTCTGAGAGCCTCCCATTACAGCCCCTGTGAGCACTGGAAGTCTAGGAAGCGCTCTGGAGCAGGCTTTCGGATGGTGTAGAGGGCTGCAGATGAGAAGGGGAAAATGTCCTGCTGTGCTAGTGAATGTCTGTTAGTATGGCATCAGATTTAGGCCTTTGTAACAACCAGCATTTTTCTCAAAAAGTCAAATATTTGTTTGTTTGTAGTATTTATACCTCACCCTTCAATCAAAGAGGCTCCTAGAATGGCTTATGGCTTAAAGATTGCTAATTTAACAGTTCCCTGCTTCAGGCTTACAGGACGCACAAGGAAGAGGGGCTGTCAGCAGAGCAGCAGATTAAGTCCAGTAAATGCTGGTTGCTCTTCTTCTCTTCCCTCAAAGCAATAGCTGTCATAGCAGTTTGCTAGCAGAATGTCATAGCAGTTTGGTAGCTGCCAAATAGAATCCATGCTTTCCTTCTCTTCCTTGATCTTTAAAAGAAATTATTTGCAGTTCCATTACAAAAATAATAATAAATGTTAGACTTTCAGGGAAATGTTCAATATTTTAATTTGCTTTTTATTTAAAAGCTGTAAATAATTCAGAAAATTAGAATAAATTTATTTTTATTGGAATATAGAAAGGATGATGATGTTTGGAGGACAAAGGTGCTAACTTGTGACGGCCAATTATTGTGGAACATTGTAACAAGCTTTGAACAGAAGTAATGTTTACAAAGTAACACATGACTTGAATACAGTATTTCAAGTGGGCTATTCCAGGTCTTTGTTTTCATAGAAGAGGCATCTCAGCTCCTGAAAAATTGTCTGAAATTTACTAAAAAACACCACCACCACAGTTTTTATAACAAAAAAGAAAAATCACTGATTGAAATCTGATTGTGTAATAAGCTTTGGCAAAGGTTGAGATTTAGTAGCACTGACTACTAACCTCTTTATTAGTTATGGAATGAGGTAAACAGCATCATCCTTCCTGTGTATCTGCATTTTTAATGTTGAAAACTGAAGGAGGCTGGTGGCTTGGTCAAAAGTTTCTAGAGAGATTAACTATTGTAAAGTTCTCAATTCAAGGACTCTCCAAAGTAGTGCTGGACCACTGCTATTTATAAATCCCCTGTGTAAAATCTCAAGCCTCTGAAGTATCTCTTTTTTTTATAAATCTGTGGTTACTAATACTGCTGTGTAGTTTCATAAACTCCCACTAATTTCTGGAGAAATTCTTCTAACCTTGTAGAGATGTTTACTTTAATATACTGTAGTAAAAACTTCCAAATTTTCCAAAATTAAATGGCAACTCTGAATGACAGCTGACAGTTAATGTTGCACATTGTAATTCTCAAAAGCGGACAGGACGTTTGAAAATGAGTTCACATGGTAGTATTTTCTTTATGGTTGATAGTTTCTGCTGAAATAGAGAGTAGTAATGTAAAGAATAACAGGGGGGACTTAAAAGTCTCTCATAGGGTCACCATAAGTCTTAAGTCGACTCAATGAACTAAGCAGCAATTAAGAACAACATAGAGGATAGTAACTGTTGTGTTCTAGTTCTACCAAGACTATGTTGCTTTTTTATTTTGAACTCCAAATAGTTTTTATAGTTACTTTTTATAGCCCTCATATTTATCCTGGACAATGTTTCATAGTTTGCTATTAAGTCACTCAAGGGAAATTAAACAATATTTGCAAGAATATGATGCTTGGACTCAACTTCTGGCTCTGCCATTTGTCATGCAAGGCCTCTATGTTTTGATTTCTAATCTTCAAAGACTGAGCTTTGAGAAATATTATTCCTGCTCATTTGTTTTGATGGGTAGAAGAGGCAACAGCAGAAGACTTAATCATTTCCATGTCTAGTGGAAAACCCTTTGGCATTTTGTATCTGATGCTTTTGCCCAGCCTGTTTTCAGTCCATAGACCAATTCACAGTTCTGGAACATGAGAACCATGGCATATACTACAATAGCTCTTTGAATGAAAGTATGAACTGGCAAGAAGCCAGTTAGTATTCTGTGCAATATCATCATCATCATCTGCTTGGCATGGTGTTGTTTAATAATATCAAATAAGACACATGCTGGGTATTCATATTCACTTGAATCCTTCTTTGATGATTTTGCCTTTTTTCAATTTCTTGTACTGTCTCTTTTACATCTTAGCTCTGTTGAAAGTTCTTTAGACATCCATCCAGGTTTCTTCTGATATCTTCCATTTTTCCTCCTCACTGGAATTGTTTGAAATTGTGCCTTCAGTATCTCACTTTTAAGAAACTCCTATCCATCATGAACTTTCTTCTCTTTTAGTATTCCTGACCACAGAATGATAGCCAATATTTCCCTAAATTTACTGAAATCAGGAGTTGAGAAGTTTCTTAGCCAGGTGCTCAGCAGTCACAAAACAAATTGTGAAAAGCTAAGTACGAGATTTGTATCCCCCCCCCCCGCAACAGATAACTTGAAAGCCCCTTCCTTTTAACCAGCCACTTGGGAATCACTCGTCCAAAGCTGAAATGTGTGGTCGGGAAGTGATCACATGACCTATACTGCTCTGTTCTGTATTCAGGACCCATGTCCGCCCATGTAGAATATTTAAACGTTGTCCAGGTTGTGCAGATATATATTTAGGAGAAGAAAAACATAAATCAAGCTTTTTTAAACACTGGAAATGTTGGGATTTGCTACAGGACCCTTATGAAAAATGTTGCAAAACAATTGCCATTTCTTGTGATATTACCTTCATTAAAATGTCTTACAAATCGCTCCTATGCATTACTGTAGGCCCTCCACATTTTCAGGGGTTAGAGGCACAGAACCCCTGCAAAAATAAAAAAAAACCAGTGAATAACTCCCCCCAGTGAGCACTCACCTTCCCTGCGCTCTCTGGCTGGCTACTGTTGGCACATCCACTGGGAGGTGGGCAGGAGGGTGCCGGGGGGAGGGAGGAGAAAATCTTTTCCCCTGTGCCCAAGAGAGTGCAGGGAAAAAAATCTTCCCGCCTTTCACTCTCTCACCTCCCGCCTGTGTCATCACACAGGCACAGGTGCAGAAGAGTGTGGAGGAAGAAAGATCTTCCATCCGCTTCACTCTGTCATCCACTGTCTACATGATTGTGCATGCAGTGGCAGCAGGAGAGCATGGAGGAAAGATTTTCTCTCCCCTGCCCACTGCCAGTGTGATTGCGGTGGCAGCCATGGGCAAGAGAGCACATGGGGAGGCAAGCAGACACTGCGAATAATCAAGCCCACGAGAGTCATATCCATGAACGTGAGGGGCAGAACTGTACTTTTGAACAAGTGCACTGTGTTTAGTGGATTACAAGCACACCTCACAAAGCATAAGTAGTTTTGAAATGTACTCCTTGTAAAAATAATGAGCATTTTAATGGGAGCTCTAGTATGAGAAATGGGGGAAATTGTAGGAGGTGGATAAAGAAGTGATTTGTAGGAATATCCACATCATGTAAGAGAAACCAGTTGGCTGTGGATTGTATAAGTCACTTTGGTATGAATGGAAAGTACTAATGTGTTATTCACAGACGGAGCACCTAAATGTAATCCTGGATTACACTGTTGTGAATAGTAAGACATATTTTCACTGTCATCTCAATGTTAATAATTTCCTCTGTGTTAAATTCAGTTGCTAACTTAATTTCTCTTCATGTCTTTCTCCAGACATCTGTCGGGCTATTGAGTTGCTAGAAAAGTTGCAGAGGAGTGGAGAGGTACCCCCACAAAAACTACAGGCTTTGCAGAGAGTCCTTCAGAGTGAGTTCTGTAATGCAGTCAGAGAGGTAAGTTTTATTCTGAAATGCATATAGTGCATTACACAAAGGCATATTTCACAAGTCAGTTGTAGCATAAGCATGTTATTAAAATGTGAGTGTTCTCTTAAGCAAAGAAAAAAGCAGAGGCTGCAAAAATTCAGTGTTGATTAGAATTTGCTTTGCTTTGCAAAATGCTGGTCAATTGATAGTGTATTTAGAAATCCTGTTCTTCTGGCTTAGTTCAGTCACCCTGACCTGATCAATCATGTATCTGAACAATTTTGTCTTCTAAAGGTATATGAGCACGTATATGAGACCGTGGACATCAGCAGTAGCCCAGAAGTAAGAGCTAATGCTACAGCCAAGGTAAGGGCCTTATTAGCTTGTGGTAACAAAAGGAAACTGTGGTAACAAAATCCACCTGAAAATCCCAATATATAAAACTGGGCTATTAAAATAATTAAAATATCACAATGAGTTGTAGCATCAGTGTTGGGGTGCTGCTGTACTTCTCAATGGTATCAGGGCCCATCTGTGTCAGTGGGGTGTTGTGAGTATATCACAGAATTGAAGACAGAAGGTTGGGGGATTAATGTGAAAGTTTTTTTAGGTGAATTAGAGGAATGCAAGACAGATTTTTGATCAAATTAGATATTCTCCCAAAGCGTCCTCTTATTATTTGGTCTTTGAAATTAATATACTGAGGTAGCTAATATTTATGAGCACATTGCATGTGTAATGACCATCTTCCTACTTGTATATGTGGAATGCTAATTGCTAAAATAATTCTGGCTCCTCACCATTGATGTATTGGATTAGTGCCTGGTGTTCCCACATGAATGTATAGAGAATGGGCTGTCAGTATGTGTGTTATATGAGAGTCTGTTCCTAGATGTTTCTTGAAGATTTTGAAAGAAAGTTGGGCCAGAATATGCTTTGAGCATTTTGTTGTGCAGTGAAATCCTCATTTGAGGCTACTTCTTGTGAAACACATTATACTTGGTTCCTAGAAACAAGTCAAAAATACATGGTATGATGTCTGTTTTGAAGAATTTGCATGTATTAACTGTATAAAAATATATAGAAATGGGAACAGTTTGCTCTGCTGCATATAAGAAAACTCACATTTGATTAGTTCATTTGTTTTGTTTTAACATTATTTTATACTCTTATTCAAGGTACCAATCACCTAGGAAGCAGCCCTGAGACTTAGGAATATTTTGAAATATATCTGAAGGAGTTGTAACTAAACTTGTGCAAGTGTTTAGCAGAATGTTGTAAAATACTTGCCACGAAGATGTACAGCTGAGAAATACCCAAAACTTTATGCAGATATACCAAAACTTTATTTTTCTTTAAAAATGGGCTTCTCTGTGTCTTACAGGCCACTGTTGCTGCCTTTGCTGCCAGTGAAGGTCATTCCCATCCCAGAGTTGTTGAACTACCAAAAACAGAAGAAGGGCTTGGATTCAACATCATGGGCGGCAAAGAGCAAAATTCTCCAATCTATATATCCCGAATTATCCCAGGTGGTATTGCTGATAGACACGGGGGATTGAAGCGTGGAGACCAGCTTCTTTCTGTAAACGGAGTGGTAGGGATGGAATTTAACTTCCACTTGTAGTAGCTATTTGTTAGTGCTTGAGGGCAATGAGGGACACTGATTGTTTGGTCTTATGTATGCTTTGGAAAGTGTGGTTTCCGGTTTATTTCTACCAATAATAATTTTTGGAGTTGACTGTCATTTATAAATTCAATAGTACTAATGAAAGCCCCCTATTTTATGAGGAAACATCTGAATTAATAAGACATGAGCTTCATACCGTGAACAGTATTAAGAGAACAGTTTATTAGAATAATGTTAGCAAGACACTGTGCAGATTCTTAACAATAAATTGGAACTAGGCTTAGTCACATCTGTGGGAACAAGTTGGTCATGACTTCTCAATCCCACTGATTCCAGAGGGTCAAAGTATCAATTAATCCAGTTTAGCAAGATCCCGTGTACTATAGAATTTTCAGTGAAAATGATTGTTTTCTTCTGTCATTATCTCTTGGTCTAACTTGCCTTCTAGGATTGCTGGGAGCATACAAGGTATGACTGTGTATGTCAACCTAAGTTCCTTGAAATCTAGGCAAGATAGAACTGTGGTATTAAATAAATAGTGAAAGATTAAAGATACAGTGATGGATTGTTTAAAGGTTATAGTTGGGTTGTGAGTAAAGTGCACTTGACCAATTTTAATGTTTATAGATTTGTAAAAGAACTCAGCTTTAGTGTTGAACTCACTTAGAATGAACTCACTTGATTTACGCATCCTAAATTAATCTGTATGTTTGAACTGAGTTATTGGTTGACCTCCATGCCTGCTGACATAACTGGCTCAGTGTACCAAAATGCGTTTTAAAATATTGTCTTGAGAGAAAATATATTTAGAAATATGTATTTGTGTACTTAAAGACAAGACTCCCTGCATCAGACTATGGGAATGAAGTATATTTGTCTAAGCATATGCAAAAGTGACATGGATCAGGAATTTGTCCATTCCTACTTGTCTGCTTGACCTTTTTGTGTCAAGCAACTTCAGAATACTTAGTCGAACAAGTTCATCCCATACTTTACATGTATCTCTGTTTCAGTATAATTATTCTTGACCAATGTATTCTTTAACATTGAGATTCAACTGACCAATGCCCGCCCACCCTTTCCAAGCTTATCCACACCTGTATTATGGACACTAGTTTTACCAAGAAGCTGGCTGTGTATTGATGAAGCAGAGAAATCAGTACATGACAAGGACGCCAGCTAGGTGTCCAAGACGGGAAAAGAACTCCAGTGTGGGACAAGTGAACTACAATATTCTATATGGACACATTTTTACATAGAAACAAATAAAGGCGTTGACCTATGCAGGCATGGACCACAATTTAGTTTGGTAATTACTATCTTAAAGCTAAAATAATCCTGTATTTCATTTATCTTAATTATTTGCTTAATGCAGGAAACCATTATTTACTTCAGATAATGTCTAATAAACCAAAAATATAGCAGTGACCTCTCAAATATAATCTGTGTTTTTAACAGTAACCACTCTTGTGTATCCTGTAACAAAGCGCTGGAATTCTGGAGTGCATTTTGATATTTACTAATGGAATGGTTAATATTCTTATCTGTTTCAGAGTGTTGAAGGGGAACATCATGAAAAAGCTGTGGAACTGCTGAAAGCAGCTCAGGGAAAAGTTAAACTGGTTGTACGATACACACCCAAAGTCCTGGAAGAGATGGAGTCACGATTTGAAAAAATGAGATCAGCAAAACGCAGGCAACAGAATTAATACTGTAAATATAACTTGTGGATAAGCATGACTTTTGTCTGCTGCACCCATGGAAGATGATCTCGTAGTTAAAAAGATGTTAATTTTTGTTAATCCTTAAGTCTTTTACAAATCTGTCTTGAACTTCCTAATGCTTCCTCAGAAGAAAAGTTTACATGGGCATTTGAAGTTATATCATTTTACAGATCCTTTAAAGTTCAAACCTGTAATCATCAAAACAAATTTGTAAACTGTTTTTTAAAAATACATTTTAATAAGCTATTTACAGCATTTCTAACATCTGTTTTTCTAGTAGGTTTTTTCCATTTGATATTGTTTAAAACTGGAAATCTTTATTTTGGGTACAGATAAAGCAAGTTTTACTCTTCTTGGCTCTAAAGCATGTATCATCTCCATGCAGGTAGTCATAATTTTGTGGCTACGTACAATTTGTACTTTTGATGAACAAGTTTCTATGCATGTTCTTGATCACAACTTTATATTGTTAATGACATCTTGAACACTTTCTTACCTCTTTTGTGAATAATTTGTAGCAGGCTTTTATTTAATGTTTCAGTGACTGACATCTGAGCAGCAATCATTCCTGTTATTTATACATACTTTTGTAGTAATCTCTCAACAGTTGGGTAAATAGCAATGCTGTATATTTATATTTAGTAAGCTACAGATTGCATGCAGTATAGGGAAAAAGCATATACTTATTCCTGACTTTCTCTTGTCTTGTAACTTACTTTAACCATGTCTACTTGTACTGTTCATGGAGGATAAGGCCATCAAGAGGTAGTAATCATAATGGCTATATATGATTGGCAGTAATGAAGTTTGGGGAATACAATGGATGCTGTTGTACTTAGTGTCCTGCTTCTCAGTTTCCCTTATGCACCAGGTTGGCCACTTGGGAACAGAATGCTGGATCAGATGTGCTTTTGGTGTGATCCAGGGCTGCTCTTATGTTCCCAGTGATGGTGGATTTCACCTACATCATGTCTCTTGTGGGGGGTTTGCTTATTCCTTGTCAGATTGTAAATTCTATGAATATCCTTTTTTGCTGTTTTCGTAGTGACATAGAAACACTAACAGATTCCAGTTCGTTTGTAAAAGTTCAAAGGAAACACAGACACTAATCTCCATGAGAAATGAGAGGGGACACACACATACATACACAGTGAGCTTGTGTACTTCTGCTTGGATAGTTTTTGCTCCAAATGGGTAGAATTCTGAAACAGTTTTTTTTCTGGCCTACTCTTGTAGTTGGTTTTAAAAAAATTCCATTGGATGTAAATGTACCATAGAAGTTGGTGTGTATTGTGAAGATGTTGGCAAATGGCTGGGGTATTAGAAAATCCCCGATTAGGTCAAAAGTCCTTTCAGAATTTTAGGATCCAAGGTGGGCATCAGAAGTATCTTTTTTTTGCAGGCAATCTGCCAAATTATGGCATGAGTTTTGTTTTGTTTCTTCAAACTTAGAAGATTTATGTTGATCTCCATCGACTGCTCAGATTTTCTGAATTACCTATATAGCTCTGGCTATTTAGCAATGTAGAAAAAATGGACAGAACTATTGTGAATTGTGTAGTCACTCACTGTCTGGCTAGCAGGTGCTCTACCTCAGAAGACTGAACTTGGTGTGAGCTTGCCGCTGCTTTTGTATCTTATACTGCTAAGCAAAAAGAACAAAAACAAACAAAAAATTGCATCATGATATGTGGTTGAGCCCCAGCCTATAGACACTTATTTGTGGACTATTAAAAAATCCTTCAGCAGCTGATGAAGTTTTATCTCCTGGTTGTTGCTACTAATTGGGTTATTAAAATGTCAGTAAGCTTGCCAGGCCTGTGTGTGCTGCAGAATTCTGAATATGAGCTACCAGAAAAGTGTGGTGACACTGGTAAAGGCTAGGATCTTCTCTTCCATTTGGAGCTGTGTTATAGAAGTTCTTGTGTCATAATCAAGGGTTAAGCATTTGAACCTCATTTAAACTGAGTATTACTTAACTTGACAGGTGATGGAGACTCCACTGTATAATTATGGGTATTTTTCAGCTACTTATAACTAGGTGTTAGTCTAGAATTCTTATAGCAGAT
Source organism: Ctenosaura bakeri (assembly GCA_948474755.1). NCBI lineage: Eukaryota > Metazoa > Chordata > Lepidosauria > Squamata > Iguanidae > Ctenosaura > Ctenosaura bakeri. Next base: position 8,177 of record CAOLHI010002722.1, on the reverse strand, counting down.
TTTTTGAACTATGACTATGTTTTATTAGAATTTCATCCATCAAAATAGTGGGCAGTCAACAATGCGAAACTGAAAATGCAGCCTAGTATTTATTGTGTTATTCAGAAATAAGTAGCATGGGTTTTGCTGGTATTTATTTCTGAGTAAAAGTGCTGAAGATAGCACTCTAACAACTACATCCAGTACCACGTGAGTGAACATCCAGTTTTGCAATAAAAACTTCCCCTTCTCTGAAGCAAATGTGGGAGGATGCAAGCATGAAGGAGGAATCTGCTTTGCTGGTAGACGGATAATTTTGGATGCAGCCTATGCTTGACAAGTCTCAACCAGTTTTCAGCATTTTATTTTCCCTCCACTATCTTGTTACATTTTGTGTTTATCTTTTCGACCAAGCAATATCCCAGTCATAAAGTGTAGTAGGGAAAATAAGAGATAACCAGAACCTCTGTGAAGAACATTTCCATTATGCAGTAGAGCCCTATTTCAGTCCTTTTCTCAAGTATTTTGCCACCTATGTCCACTGTGATAAAAACTGAAGAGGTATTTTATTTTAAAACTGAGAATCCAAGTCCTGCATACCATTAACTTGATTGTCCACTGGATGTCAGTATTCAGCCAGAAATGCATTCGAGTCATTTTGAAAAAGTGTTCTTTTATGCACCTCTGAATGACTAGAATTACATGTGCTCAAATATAAGAGGATGTGTCAGTAAATTTTTGCTGTCTACTGTTAGCATAAAATTTATTAGTCAGGATGATCATGTTTAAGGAAGAAGAAAACCTCCAGTAGGATTGCTTGGTACAGATCTTTTCTAAACATTTAGTCATCACAAGCCTTTCTGTAACAACAGAATGTTAGTTAGAATGTTAGAAACTCAAGAACTATATGACTTTTTTTAGTTTTTTAATTAAGACTGAGCACTGAATTGCATGGTTTAAGTATGTAGCTTGCTGCAGAAGGCAACCAGTAGAATCATATTGTTGAACTGTATATTTTTATGGAGCAATTAATATTTAAAGTATTGAGACCAAAATAAATAGTTGGGCCAATCGTGAAATATTTTAATTGTATGATACTAGATTTGTGTTGGAGCTTTCTCTATTTTATATTTAAAAAGTAGGATCAGTTAAAGACTACTATAGAGTTTATTCACCTAATGTTTACTGAATATATCAATGTAGTCTATTATTCTAAAAAAGTAATTTGGGATATCCAGGGCTGCTGTAAAAAAAGTAACTTAAGTGTGGGCTTAGAGATAGTTACTTGGAGGTAGGCCCCTCTGAGTCCAGTGAGGCTTTCAGCCAGGCAAGTATGCAACTGGAGTAAGTTCCATACAGGAAGACTTCTTAGTAGACATGTACAAAATCCAATTAGAGATTTTCTTTGACGAGTCCGACCTTTTGGATTCAGTAAGCTTTGGCTTCTAGAATCTGTTGTGTTTAAAGTTATGATAGGGAGGAGAACAGAGAGTCAGAAAATATTTGTTGCCTCTGGCCTTACAAAACAGTCATGACAGTTGTTTAGAAATGGAGTGGGGTGGGGGCCAAATTAATTTTGTGTGCTGTCAGATCACTAAAAATTCTGAAAGAGTAAAAAGCCAGCTATGTTTATTCAGTCTTTTTTTTAGTTGTTCCAATCCATAAAGTTTCATAAATGGACCTTGACACCAGGTTGACAGCCAAATTTTAAAGATTGTATTGGATTCATTAGAGAATCAAGAAATGAACATAAGGAATACTACTGAACAGGTATAGTCACTATATTGTATTGGCGTGTGCATATATGCAATAATTTAATAACCAGCACAGACTGAAGTTAAAGAATACTACATATGTAGTCTCTATGTACTTATTGCTGCTTCAGGGCCCAGTGATGATTTTTTTTAACATGAAAATAAAGAATTGAACCTTCATACTTCTTGGTGTGTCAAGTACTATTATGTAAAAAGTTCATGCTATTCTTACTAACAGATTTCCATACTGGAGTATTTATTTGGTAGACATCTCAGTGTCTACATAGAAAAAAAACACTCCTTTATTGCCCCGCTAAGTGCAACCTGACTCTTGGATGTTTTTTTGTTTTTGTTTTTTATTTGCTTCTAAAACTTAAATTGGGTTGCTAATAGATCCATAATCCACTAACATGTTCTCCAGTCTGAATGAAGGTAGGTAAGAAGCTCATAAGAAAGCCATGGGCTTCAGATTACAGCTGTTTTCTTCTGAGTTGGTTCAAGACTAACAGCATAGATAGTAGCTATTTTCATTTCATATTAATTCTGCTTAAAACTGAAAGAACCAAATAGTGCTAGCACAAATCCATCAGAAGTAGACTGTAGTCTATGACATCTTGTACTAGTCTCAGAGATGCTATTGGATTCATTAATGGCATCATTTTACAAGCTAGGAAGTGAAAATAGGAAGCTTCTGTATATCAGGTCATACTGTTAATCCAGCTAGCAATGTTTGCATTTCTTTATAAATTTATTTAATTTATATCGTGCCTTTCTCCCAGTACGGTACCAAAGGCAGCTCACAATATAGGTAAAAACAAAGTACAGTTAAAACAATAATACAGAAATTGAGAATAGTGTATACAGAATACAGAACAGTAAAACAACCATATTAAAAAACATTGCCATAATCTAAAAACTGCAGAGAAAGCAGAGAGGAGACTGGCCTAGGCCATTTCCGTACTATAACAGTGCTATTATTCCACTTTCTGGGGTTCATAGTTTACTGAGGTCAAATAGCTCTCTGGCTGAGAATTCTAAATGCCCCTCCCTAAACTGCAAATGTCCCAGGATTCCATAGGACGTTGAAAGTGGAATAATAGCACAATAACAGTGTAGTGCAGAAATGGCCCCAGTCTTCCATGGGAGTTAATTCCACAGTCTGGGAGCAGCTGCTGGGAAGGTTCTCTCCCATGTCCTCACCAAACATAACCGAACGTGAGAGAACTGAGAAAAAGCCTACATTGCATTGCTTGAACCTGAGACCTTATTCATGCAGAGCATGTGCTCTGCCACTGATTTATGGCTCTTTGTAGTGTAAGCTAAACATTATCACCTGCCAACTGCTCAATTTCAAACTGCTGTCAGAGAGAAGTCATGGCCTGAAAGCAACTAAAGCACAAGAACCATAATGTGCAACTTGATGACGTTTAGAAGCTGACATTGAACAGGTTTGACTTGGGACAAACGGAGGCCTTATGTTTCTGTATATAAACATAACTATGTTTATGAATATAGACTAACTTAGTGTTACTTTCTGGGGTGCTCTTTCAGAGCCGGAAGCAGGTGCTTTTAGTTATCTAATCACAACTTGGTTTCACCTTGGATGTGGAGACGGCATGTCTGAGGTAATAAATCACTTATTTGTTTTCCTGCCCCAACCTGTGAATAAAAAGTGCAGCTAATCATTTATCCAAATGGGGCCAAAATAAGTGAAGCAACTCTTGACCTGACCACTATCTAACTATTTTAATGTGATACTGGAAGCTAACTAGAATCCTACCTTTTCCTTTCCTGACATTGTGTAGCTTCTTAAGAACACATTTGAATATCATTTAATTGTGATCTCCAACATATGTCTAAATGCTACTGTGTTTCTAGCCTATCTATAATAGCGGGAGCTGGTTGCTGACACTGACTTTTGTGGGGTTCACATGCACCACATAGTTCCTGCTATGAAAGGTGAGATTTCTTGCTCTCCAGTTTGCCGTGATAGTACAGCAGCCAGGATCAGCCCAAAATAAGTTTTTGCCTGCTGAAATAACAACATGGCACCTCACTGGAGAGGACTAAACACACTTGGACTGGGAGTTAAATCTTCCGTCATCCTCAATGATGGGACAACGTCTATCACCATAGCAGGCTAACTTAGAGATTCTGGTTTATTCTGAATATATGAGGACAGGAGAATATGCTGAAAGATATCTCATGAGAATATGAACAGTATCTGCAAAAATGAACATTTTTGAAAACTGAAGATTCAATAAATACAGAAAATTGAATTATTACTCTTGCAGGTATGCTGATACAAGTATTCCTCAGTTAATGACGTCGATGTGTTCCTCGTCATTGCTAATCTAACAGAAAACCTGGAACCAGAGGCAGAAATAACCTGGGGAAAAATGGAATGGGGTACAACATCTCTCACACGAACACACAGCAGGTCAACATGTTTCTGCAACTAACAATATGCACATGGGAGATGAAACCACCAGGGCAGATAAAACATTTTGAGTCTTCTAAAGACCACTGAGAGTTTCTTCCAAAATGCATCTAGGAATTACTATTCCATCAGCCTCCACTTTTATACAATTTCTATTTTGGTGGTCAAATTTACAGATTTTTTTTTCTTTTTTAAACATACTAGGAGAAATTGTTGAGCCAGGCTTATCTGTTCTGCCCTTTTCTATTTGTGTTGCTGTTTACGTGTGTACAATAAGGGATTCAAGAGATAGCTACTGTTTGTCTTGTCTATTATAGCTAAGCATAAACTACATTGAGATCAGCTAGAATCCAGCTGTTTCCCAGCTCAAGATTTATTGCATTGTTTACTGTAGACACACTGTTGCAACTTGGCACTCTGTAACTGCACCTCTTCAGCCTTCCTCACCATCTTTGCAATAATGATGCTGCTAAAAAGCATCCAGCTAGACAAAGGATGAGGAAAAGAAGAGGTGAGGCAGTTGTAAAAAACCTTTGTAAATAGGAGCTTCACTGCTAAGAGTTTTGTTAACTGAAATATGCCTGTATTCTCTTGCAGATCTCTTGGTTTCATGATATGTCTAAACTAAGTATCAAATCCTGAGTGAAGTCAATGTGGCGTCTAAGGAAATTTCAGGCTTAATTTGCTTTAGGACACATTTAATTGTTTGTCTGGCAGTCCACAACCTGTGTAACTCTCCTCCATCTTCCAGAACTATCTCTTGCTTCAGTTTAGTCTATCTCATCAGCAGAGGATTTCTAAGGTAAAAGCACTCAGAAACAGTTTACTATTGCCTTCTTTTGCACAGTACTAACAAATGTTAGCTAAAATGCCACTCCATTTCTTTGATTGTCATTTCCAGAGTAAAACACAGTGTACTTATCAGACTGAAAATGCTCTGTTTCTCATTATTTCAGCTCACACACCCCAAGTATTGTTAGGTTTATGCCTTCTATTCCTTGATTTATGATTTCTGGTTTTCCCTGATTCATGCTTCTCACATTCCATGTTCCTATCATATGCCATGTGCAGCTGTCGACTCTTCCTTCATACCTGATAGCTTTGTCAGCTGAACAACAATTTCAGCTCAAAACTCGGTGTGTCATTAGAGACAGAGTTATTCATACCTGTCTTCCGCTTTTCCCCAGTAGCTGGTTGAATGCATTCTGACCTTGCAGTCTCATCTTTTAGCACCTTTTCTTGCTTCATTTTGGTTTATTTCATCAGCACAGGATCTTCAATGTACAAGGCATTCAGGAGTACCATAGCCGTCTTCTGTGCAGTACTAACTCCTTTAGAGGGAGCTAAAGTGCCACTGTCCTGAGCAAGCTGATTATAGGGTATCTTGGAGGATAGCCATGTCAAAACCAATTCGATGACAATTAACAACAAATGTATAAGCTGGCTAGAGTCACAGCACAAATCCAAAGAAGTATGTTTGCTATCGGAGAATTTGGCATCATGCCTACACAGTGCTGAATTACAGCTGGAAGAAAGTGGGTTGTATTTTGGGAATATTTAAGTGCCTTTTGACTTTATTAAAAGAATATGTAGGCACAAAACATGCCATAAAAAGTCTGCAAATGTAAAAAGTTTTCAGTAATTTGCTCTACTTTATACAAGCCACTCCTAATGCATTTTAACCTTTTTCTTTTTTTATATCATTTTATTCAAATTTCACATATAAAACAAACATTATTACTGTTAATTTACATGAAATATTTTTGATCTTCCACACTGATCTAGATTTCATTTCCAACATCTCTGAACATAGTTATATCAATGTACCGCTTTATGCTGATAATGTTACATGATAGTTCCTGCATTTCATTCTCTACATTACAGTTCCATGGTTTACATCAGTAGTCCCCTCATTAGTTATCTTAACCATGAATCACTCATTTTCATTTAACAGTATCCAGCAATTCCCGTTACAATCTGCCATTCCTTTTTGATCTCATCATCTGTTTTCCCCTTTAGTTTCTGTGAAACTATATCAGCATTTCTGTTTTCCATAAATGTTCCCCATCATTGTTCTATTGTAGGTATTTGTTGAGTTTTTCAAAGCTTTGCATATTCTATCTGGGCTGTTGTTATCATATAAAGAATTATTTGCCAATATTTCTTTACTTCAGTATCATCAAGTACCTTTGTCATATTTAACAAATACAATTCCGGTATCTTAGCAAACTGAACTTTCATTATAGCACAAATTTTATTATGTTCATCAGTCCAATATTTCTTAGCTTTGGGACATGACCACCACATGTGATATATTGTACTGACCTCTTTCTGACACTTTCAACACAGACCGGTACCTGTATTGTAAATCTTTTTTAATTTGTCTGGTGTCATGTACAGTATGAAACAGCTTGTAATAGTTCTCTCTCAAATTCTGAGCAACTGTAAATTTTTGTGTTTTTTCCAACTTTCTTCCCAGAATTCTAACTGAATTGAATGTCCAATATTTTGAGCCCATAATATCATTGCTGACTTAATTGTTTCTTCTTGCCTTTCCTGTTGTATTATTTCTTGATATATATGTGATAATAAATGAGGGGGATTTTCAAACAGCTGTTTAATAATCCCTGTTTTCTCTTTTGATTCTATTCCATATGTCTTTAAGTCCATTTGAAACCTTTCAGTTAACTGTCTGTATGGGAACCAACTTAACGTTATTCCTTCTAGCTCCAATTTTTCTCTTGTTTTGATCTTGAAATTATTTAAGACTGATTTCTCTAATATGTCTTCATATTGCAACCATTTGTCTGTTTCAATCCATCTACCGAGGAAGGCTTCCTGAGGGGACACCCATGCGAGAAGCTGCCTTATGTTTTATATTCATTCCATATCTTCAAAAGTGATTTCCTAATGTAATGATGCATGAAATCTTTACATTTTAACCTTTTTCAAAATTGTTCACAAAAATATTGTTTAAAATGTTTAGATGTCAGCCACCTTGGAAAATAGTAGCTAGAAAATTAGTGTTACCCTGTTTTCTGGGGGTCCTGCGAGCGACACCTAAATGCACTCTCAATTATTAAAAAGATGGGGAAATTAACCAAGAACACACAATAGCAATGTGGGAGGCAGGGCAACGGAACGAGATCTTTCACCCAGTGTCTACGGGGTCAGGCCAAGTCAAGGAGCAAACAGAAGTATAATAATAATTGTTTTTATTAAAATACAGTCAAACAGTATATGCAACACACTCACACAAAGAACTAAAGAAATAAAGGTTGGAGTGGAATAGAAGGATTTTTAAGAGGGAGTTGTTGGTTTGGGTAATACTACACCTGTCCTGGAGCCCGGGTAGTCTGCAGATTGAGTTCGTAGATATGAAGTCTCAGTGCGTGGGACTGAGGGGAAGGCTCGCCAAGCAAAGCAGCAGCAAGGCTGGATGGAAGTCGGGAGTGATCCAAGGAGGCTCTCAAAGTCAGGGGTTTTTATAAGGGAAAATGTAGCCACAGGCTAGTCCGTACTTGGGGAAAACAATAAGTTTCGGGCTGGAGACAAAGCCTCCGAAAGGTCAGAATTTAGCATGATTGAGCTAGGTCCGAATTGACAAAGGAGTAGACGGTATGCAAACGCAGAGTGCTTAACAGATGAGGATTCTCCTAATCAAGCCGCCTGCTCGCGGCAGGGAGTTCTTTGTAAGTAGCGTGCATACATAATAGAGTACATGCCTTTGAGATCTCCTGAAGCAGCGGGACGGCTATTTCTGGCCAGCCTGTATTGTGCTGGAATATTACAGTGATTGGAGGCCATGCCTGTCTACGAGCTTGTCCGGGGGACCTCGCAGACACGTGGAGAGGGATGGTAGAAGAGAGCCAAATTATTGATATCAAAGTGATATCTAATGTCACCCGAAGTGCGGCTTAGGAACTGCAGTAACATTAGTGCAACAGTAGCTAGAAAATTAGTGCAAATTAGTGCCGCATAAGAACAGGTTGCTTACCTGTAAC